>JAODAL010020540.1:0-69166 GCA_025379985.1 Phyllomedusa bahiana
AACCTTTTCTGACACTTGTTCCGCCTTTAAAAAGGGCGTTTTTTTTGGGGATTCATTTTCCGGCTGCAGGGAGCGGAGCGCCGAGATTTTTTGATGCAAATTTTCTATCTGCTTCCTCGCATGTTCCGATTCTGCTTCACTTCGCCGCCGCCGGAGCATTTAGACCAAAATAAACTAGGTCTGGCTGTCGGAGCTGCCGAGCGCTGCATTGCGCCTCGCGTTGCCGACTCGCGATCGTAGATGCCTCGGAGTCTACGAGCGCGCCGTGTCCCGCCCCGGAACGCCTACACCGCGTCCACACAGCGCACATTGCCCGCCCCTTCATGCGGGGCGCAGCTGAAAGTGGCGAACGCTGCGCCTAACACCGCATCCCTGCGTCCGACAGGGGGAATCGGGCCGGGAGGCGCAGTATACGCCAGAAAACAGACGAAAAGGCCATTCATACATGTCGCCCTAAAGGTTTTAAATAATAAATTAACTTGCATAGTCTCTCATTTCCTCAATGATAGGTCTCGTCGTTGACGGTAATCAGTCCTTGTTAACTTTTATCCTTCAAGTGTTGATAAATTCGAACCTCGTGTTGACAGACAAAATATGCCACATAGTACAAATAAAAGAGATCAAGTAATGGTAAGAAATACATCAAAAATGACCTAGAAGAGCTGACAGGAGACATCGGACAAATCTATTAATTTAAGGAAAAGAAAGCAAAAACAATGAGGGTGCATAAACAATATACCGTATATACTCGAGTATAAGCCGACCTGAATTTAAGCCGAGGCACCTACTTTTGCTACAAAAAACTGGGAAAACTTATTGACTCGAGTATAAGCCTAGGGTGGAAAATGAAGCTGCTGGTGAATTTAAAAAAAATAAAATGGATACCAATAAAATTACATAGGCAGGTATAGGCAGTTTAATGTCCCCCATAGGCAGGTTATTGGCAGTTTAATGTTCCCCATAGGCAGGTTATGGGAAATGTATAGGCAGGTATATGTCCCCATTGGCAGATTAAAGGCAGTTTAATGTCCTCCATAGGCAGGTATATGTCCCCCATAGGAAGGTATAGGCAGGTATATGTCCCCATAGGCAGGTTATAGGCCGGTATGTGTCCCCATAGGCAGGTATATGTCCCTATAGGCAGGTTATAGGCAGGTATATTTCCCCACAGGCAGGTATATGTTCCCATAGGCAGGTTATAGGCAGGTATATGTCCCCATAGGCAGGTATTAGACAGGTATATGGCCCCATAGGCAGGTACTAGGCAGGTGTATGGCCCCATAGGCCGGTACTAGGCAGGTATATGGCCCCATAGGCAGGTACTAGGCAGGTATATGGCCCCATATGCAGGTATTAGGCAGGTATATGGCCCCCGATAGGCAGGTATGGGCAGTTTAAAAAAAAAACAAAACAAATACTTACCTTGCTCCCTCGCTGCTCCGATTCCCGGGCGCTCTGCTCCGTGTCCAGACACTGCCTGTGCTGTAAACTACGGACAGCCGCGAGTCTGCGGCTGTCCGGAGTCCACTGCGGACACCGGAGGAGTCGCATACAGAGGACGCTGTCGGCTCACTCGGCATTCTGCTATATGCGTTCCCTGAGGAGTCGCATGTAGCAGAAGTGTCCTTGCTAGCGCACGGGCCATCGCAGTGCTGAGCGCCGACAGTGAGTCGAGTATAAGCCGAGGAGGGATTTTTCAGCACATTTTTTGTGCTCAAAAACTCGGCTTATACTCGAGTATATACGCTAAGTAATAAATTTATCAGCATGTATTTTTTCCCCTAATGATATTTGTATTCTATCTATTGATTTGGGTTTGCACTCACACACCATTTTGACCTTTATTGGACTATAATGGACTTTCTGGGATGAAGTGAGTATGATGAAGCAACCACGATTCAACAACATATACAAATTGATGATACAATGAATAATCCTATTCTTTTCCAAGTCTGCATTGCTGTGGGACTATTTCAATAACTGCAAGAACAATAACGTGTTTTTGAACAGGAATGAGTTACCGTGAAAGAAATTTTTTAAATAAAAATAACCAAGATATGTTAAGTGATGTAAATACTTACTGAATACTTTAACACAACCCAACCTCAGAATTTGTAAAGGTGCTTGATTTGATATTACAAGAAGGTCTTGCTTTAGGTGTAACTACTCAGAGAGAAATAGATTATTTATGGGTAGATCAACCTACTATTCATATTTTTCATTTGTTGCCAAAAATTCACAAGGACCCATTCCGGCCGGCGATGATGCCCATCATTGTGGGAATCGGTTAAGTGAACAAGAGAATATGTGAGTCAATTGATTATTATTTACAACCTTTAGGGCACTCATTTGTGAAAACTGTCTAGGTCTAAGACTTTTCTTTTTGCCCATAGCAACCAATCAGAGCTTCCCTTTCATTTCATTTAGTGCTCTGAAAAAATGAAAAAAGAGCACTGGTTGCTGAAGATCACTGGGGAAAAGTAAACCAGATGTGACATCGTAAAATAGAAACACGGGGGGCGTGGCTTGGCGCTGAGAGAGATGGCCGCATGAACGAGTCTCTCTGCAGAACCCCAGCCGTTTAGTGGAGGCTGCAGCCATCAGAACCTGACATGAGAGGACCTGAACGAGCCTAACTATATCCAAGACCCATCTGAACGCATTCCCGGTGCCAATTTGAATCGCCGCGGCTGCCGACGGACCGCACGGCAGGGCGCGCAGTTTTCCCAGGCTTTCCGGCCCGCACAGCAGAGACCGCAATACCACAGACTCTGGTGCAGAGGAGACGGAGGAAGGCGTGACCTCAGTCCTGGTTGTCGCGGCACTCCTGAGGACATGGACGCCTTGTGGGAGCCTTGCATAGCTGACCGGCGAGAGAGGTACCCGCATCACACCGGGGGCCGCGGCATGGCAGACCAGATACATCGCAGCTGGGCCTGGAGGGTTAAGGAGCATCATTCTCAGCGCAGCATTACAGGTCAGCAAACCCTTTGGGGGAAAAGATATAAAAGGACCTTGCCTACTTTGATGAGGGCTTCTTGAATTTCCCGTGGCATACTTTTCTCAGCTCTGAGAATAAAGGGACCCGGGAGACAGCCATTACTAACGGCTCTAAGGCCACCCGGGAGCCATCTTGTGATTCTCTTTTGCCCTTAAGTACATAGTGCTATCCTGGCTAAAGCAAAGGAAGAAAACAATGCCCAAAAAAAGCCTGCCTTCTGACCCAGGAATTAAAAATAAGCAGAAATATCAGAGGATACCTGAGGCCATCCAAAGCATATAAAACAACAAATCTGACCCCACAAACTACTCAGAAGATCAACAGGGGGTAATGCTTGACCTTTAAAACCTCTTATATCACCATCCCAAGTCAACACTGTAACATCACCACACCCGATCCATCATCTTCGCAAATTACTACAGACGCACTGAGAAGTGTAGACCAAGATAGGGATACCCCATTAGTAACGCAAATCTTACAGGCTAATATACCGCTGGACTCTCCCTCCTGCTTCCGCCCCTCACTCTTTTACGTCATCTAAAAAACATAGTAACTCCAAAACGCGGGAGAAAACCCCAGGGGAATCCCCATAAAAACTTGGTGTGATCCTATGGAGGGTCCAGAGCTCGCCTTTGCTTGCGGCGAAATCCCCGGACCGCCAGTGGACTTCCTCCTCTGAATCTATATTGGGAGCTCCAGATATGTCAACTGGTTCACCACCCCAGGTTTCCAGAATGGAAAACCTACCTTGACAAATACTTCAAACTTTTGGTGTCTGAGCTTAAAGAAACATGCAAATCAAGATTGCAGCGGGGGCGATCAGACCTTAAGATAATGGCAGATCGGTTGATGACCTGGAAGGAGCACCCCGATGAAAACTCGAAGATATATAAAAGATTTGCAAACACAAATGTCATCGCAAACTCAATGCCCCGAGATAACGCTAAAACAACTTGAGGACCTTGACAACAGAGGACGTCGTAATAACATCAGAGTACAGGTGTCCCTGAGTCCAAAGGAGCTGAAGATGTAAGATCTGTCCTCAATACAATCTTTAATTCCATCTTAGCGAAACCGCCCTCCTCATACCATAAAACTGGAGAGAAGCGCACCGGCTTTAAAACCCAAATCTCTTACTAAACAACCGAGGGACATAATCGCTGTTTTACAGGACTTTGAACTAAAGAACGCATAATGCATAAAACCAGATCTTTAAAAACCATCAATTATGAAAAGGGGCCCCGATCCCAGCTCTACCCAGACCTATCCTGGATGAAATCTACACAAAAGGAGATGTCTGAAGCCTTTACTGGAGACTCTTAAACGCCATTCCATACTCTATAGATGGGGTTTCCCCTTCCCCACTAACTGCTAGTAAAGAAGGTAAATCGGCGGTGTTGAGATCGCATGCGGGTCTAAGCCATTTCCTGCGAACAGCTGGACATCACTCCTCCTGATATCCGATTGGGAGCTAAAAATGCTTCCATCGGCCCCACCGACAGATTGGCAACCCATCACCGGGAGACAAAGAAGAAGAGTTTCCAGAGATCTGAAAGGGCATTCCGCGAGCGTGACGACTCACCAACAACTTGAGTATTTCCTGAAAATGCTTAACAATGTTTTTTCCTCTTATCAGGGGGGAATTGGGTCTAGTCGGGCCAAGTCACCTACTTTTCCCACACGGGTTATTCATGTAAAAAAATCCGGGTTTCTGAAACAAATGCATGTCTATTTTTGCAACAAAACGGCTTCCACAAATTTTAAGGGTCGGGGTGGTGGCGGGTAGGGGCGGGGCCTTGAATCCCGGGCTTCTCTGTTTGCCGCCACGGTTCACAGAAACCACAAAAAAAGAATGGGGCCGAGGGTCCCCTTTAAGTCCTTTCACCTCTCCTCCACTAAGGGGTATTTTAGGCTAAAAAACTCCCGTTTTTTTCCATTTTTATTTGGAGACCAAAACCTATTGAATTTTTTCATTAGCATAATTTTTTGAGGAATTTTTTTACTCATCACAAACCCTAAACCGACCCCGGTCCCACTAAAAGACAAAGGGAAGAAAACAGGCCTCTATATTTCTTTTTATAGGGCTAACAAAAGACAAAAGGATGGAAGAAAGACCATGATTTGGGTAAGAGGGGGGGGACTTGCAGTGCCCGACATAAAGTTATTGGGTCGAGTCGAGATTCCCATGGTCTTCTATCTGGCGACCTCAAGATGGCCAAGATAGAAAACTATTTGGGTTTGCACGATCCACCCCGAACTCCTTTCCTGGCCACACCAAGAAACCTGACCGCCGTTGCTAGGCCCAATGCAATTGACTTTTACGATTTGGAAGGAGGGTGCCCAAAAATTTGTGACTTTGTTTAGCCAATCGGCTAGGAAATCCTTTCCTATTTAAAACCACTATTGCCAGATAGTATTGGTAACCCTACATGGAGACCCGGTTTTAGCACAGACTTTCGTTTGCAATGTTTGGGCTAGGACCAGGCAGATTCTTACCTTGATAAAATCAAAGCAACCTTCAATTCCCGGGGGGGGTCATTATTCAACCTGCAACCTCACATTTTGCAAACCACACTGAAGCCACCACGGTTTTTCCCCCCCGACAGATTTGAAATAATCTTTAAAACAATACTTCAACAAAGCCGATATCAGAAAAATATTTCCATCTACAAACCCCGGCCAAGGCTTTTCATACACCCATATAGCAAAAAGGGGAAAGGGATATAGGGAATCAAAACACCCGGGTTAATGGGGTCAAATATGGAAAAGAGCGGGGACAAACTCTATCTCAGCGTTTACAAAAAATCAATACAAAATCTTTATGCAAAGGTATCACTCTCCATCCTTTTTTTCACAAACTTAATCCAGATTCCGACCATGTTTGGGGTTGCCAAAAGCAGGGCGGCAAAGTCTACAAATTCTGGGATTGCCATATCGTTCAAAGTCAAAGGGCAAAGGTTCACAGGTTTATAATAAACTTGACGGGCATGCAAGTTCCACTTGACCCGACTTTCTGCATATTAAACTTAATTCCCAGGACATGTGAAGAAACCGACATTGAAATTGATATTGAGTATCTTGACAGCGACCAGATGTTTGATTGCATCTTTCTGGAAACGTGCAGATCCCCCGAGTATACAAGACGTATACCAAAGGCTTAAGTCTATAAGAAGAATGGAATACTTAACTGCAACAATCAATAATACTGTAGATCATTTTGATGCTGTCTGGTTACCATGGGACACATATGTCACTATCAATGACATATAAATTAAGACCTGATGACTGTTTTTTCATACTCAGAATTTAGTATCTTGATACCACTAGATTTATTTCTCTTATCTTCCCCCCACCTTTTGTGTCTTGTCCTGTCGCGTACTGTCTTTGAAAACTTCACACTCTCCTTTTGAGGTGAATAAGCGCACTACGAATATTAGCTAAAACAAATCTAAATAATATGTTTCACACTGTTAAAGGTTGAGTACTTTTGATTTATTGATGTAATGGACTCGAATCACAGATGTATAATGACTTATCTCACAGCTAAAATGAACTATGTTGAATACTAATAAAAACACATTTAAAGAAAAAGAAAAAAATATATAAACACGAAAAATAAAATAAAAACATGTACACTGTCCTTTTTCCATTTACAAACGCCAATCACCCCAAAAAAGATAAAAAATAAATAAAGTTGCATATTTGGTATCAACGGATGTGTAACAACCTACCCTATAAATCTGTCATGTAAATTAACCTGTACAGTGAATTCTGTAAAGAAACAAACAAAAAAAAATTATAGAATTGTGATTTTTTGTTCATCCCGTTCATCACATAAAAACTCATATAAATGCCAAAGTGGTACCAACTGAAACGTCATTTCATCTGAAAAAAAAGCCCTTACACAGCTCTATATGCGGAAAAATAAAAAAAGTTTTGGCTATCAGAAGATAGTAATGCATAAGTATTGTTTTACACGATAAAAACACGTTTTTTTCAAAGTGCTTCAACATAAAAAAAAATATATAAAAATTGGGTATTGCTATAACCGTATTGACCCACAAAGGAAAACTAAATTGTCATGTATACTGCACAGTGAGCACTGTTAAAAATAAAAAAACACTACTAGGATTGCCGTATTTTCTTCACCCTGCCTTCCAAAAAAACGGACCGATCAAAAACTCATATAAGTGGCAAAATGATACCAATATAACTTCAACTCATCTTGCAAAAAACAAGGCCATACACAGCTCCATACACAGAAAAATAAAAAAGTTATGACTCTTGGACTACGACGATGCAAAAACTTGTGTTTTCCTCTTTTAATAAAAGTGTTTTATTGTGCAAAAGCAGTAAAACATGAAAAAAATCTACAAATTCGTTATCACTGTAATCATATCGACCTGCTGAGTAATGCTAGCATGTCATTTATACCATACATAAAAATACAAAAGATGCACAAAATAACAATAAACAAAGGAATTCTATGGAGGTTAGTTTTTTTAAAAGTAATACCTACTAGATTTTAAAGGGGTCGTATCGCTACAAAAATCATTTCTCAGATTATGGGGACAGTAAAAATAAGCACTTTTATAATTGGGTTGCATTACCTCAGTCACTTGGTTTAGCAGATATGAGCTTTTCTATGCATCTGTGTTCTATTTCTGCTGCTGCTGCTGGTCGGGACACGCCCCCTGGCTGGATCCTGCCCCCTATACACGCCCCCTGCACTGTGATTGGCTGGCTGACATCTCTTTCAGCCTGTTGGGATACGCCCTCAGACAGGAACGCCCCGGATACGCCCCCTGTGCTGTGATTGGCTGCCTGCACACTCTGTGTTTACTCCCCTCTGAGCTGTTAAAGTCGATAGTGAAACCAAGGGCTGCTGTCTCTATACTCATCTCCCAGCTCTAGGGTGAATGATCTGGGCAATTACTGTCTGTTTAAGTCACAGATCCCCTCATATAACAGAGTCTTATACAGTCTCCTACTTGTTAACAGGGGGAGAGAAGGGTAGGCGGGCAGTGTGCATTGCTTCATATACCACCGTAAGACAGCCTGCTGTCTGGAAACCGCGGGGGAGGGGGGGGCAATGTACATTCCTCACAAGTGTTTCATCAGCTCAGGCTGACTGTATAACTGCTTATAGCAGAGGAAGGAGCTTGTGGATTCAGCCTGAAGCTCTGCAGACACATGAGCAGCATGCAGGAGGCTGTATAGCTGTCCTCTGCAGACATCCTTCTGCTTCCACTACACAGTCAGAATGATGATGTCTCAGGTCTTCAGTGAGGGGAGACACGCATCCTGGGAGGGGAGACACGCCTGCTGAGAGATACACCTGCCGAGAGGAGAGACTCGCCCCTGGATTTCTATTTCAATCTCAGAGAATTAGCTGAACAGCACGAACAGTTCAAATTATATAACCCCTTTAAGGCTTAGGTAAGTTTTTTGTTTTTTTTAAAGTAACTGTAGAGTAAGTTAAATTTCTTACAGAGTTTGCCATAGTGCATAATAATAAATTGGCATTTATAGTATACAATTTTTTTATTTCAGGAACATCTGATGTTGGACAGGCAGCTTCTAATGAAGTAACATTGAGGGGCCTAGGGTATGTGATGGAAAATGCATACATTTTGAGTTTAATCTTTAGCTTTTACTTTTGTTTCCATGCAGTGTGATTTTTCTTTCCACAGAATTCTGCCAAAACATGCTATGTTTATCAACATTGAAAACAAAGTGCTGGTAAAGCCATATGGCAAGGCTAAAGTGATTGTGAATGGTGTGCCTATTTTTATGAATACTAAATTACAACATCTGGTAAGTTATTTTGGGAGCAAGTGCTGTTCTATTTGACTATCGCATCGTAAAAAGGTTTATTTAATAATATCTTGTTATATATTATATATATATATTATATATATATATATTACATATATATATATATATATATTTATATGTTTAGCAATGCGATCCTATCCCTTTAATATGGATTAAGCCCAATAGAAGTGAACAAAACTTCATCATCCCAGACAACCCTTTTAGGCCCATTGGATTAAATATAATTATTTATGCACATTGTTTGTTTGTTTTGTTTTTTTATAAAATTATGACTACAAAGTCCTCCAAAGTAGTTTTCCCCCAGCATAGCTCTGGTGTTGTCCACAGTCTTTCTGGCTCTTCTGCGCCAGACGTCTTCCATCATGGTCCAGCCCACACAACGGAGGTTAACTGTCTATCTGTGACATCGTGAGTTCCACATACCTACGAGTATCATAAACAAGGGACGTAAGCTATCTTTCATTGTTTATTACATATTGATATCATTACCCATTGCTGTGATAATGTATATTGGGCACCGTTCCCATTACTGCCGTATACATGTCGGCGTCTTTTGATGTTTTAGTATAGTAGTATTGTGTTATCCTACTATCTTGTTTATACACTATACCAGTTGACCTTATTGCAAACTTGGTGTGTACTGTTCCCTGATGAACCCACGATATCTGTGGGGGAAACGCGTTGGGACAGGGAGCCATCTCTTTGCTCTTTCCCTTTAGGTCTGGGTTAGAGTTATTTGTGTTTTTCACCTTTTGCTGGTTGTGTGTTTTTTATGTAGTACTGTTTTATGGTGTCTTATTTGGGTTAGGTACACGAGGAAGGGACGGTGTAGGGCATTTAGGGTAGGTTCCTGAGCAGGGTCATCCCTTTTGGGGCGGGTTCTCTGCTGTTTGCGCTAGGTTATTATTAAGGCACAATAGGGACTAGTCTTTTTTGTTTTAACCATATTATAATAAAGGTTACTTTTTATAGTATTTGTATTTTGCCCTAAGGTATTGGTTTCTGTAGTTTCTTGTTTTTCCTGTCAATACCGGGTATTTCTATCTCAGGGAATCTCCTGCCCATTATTTTAAGGAGACAGGTAGTTTTGCTTTGTTCAAATATAAACAACAAATAGATAAAAATGACAAACATATACAGGAGGGGACCAATAGAAAAAGGAGACAGGACGGCAAAAAATACCCGCTTACAGAAAGGAGTGCCTATGTTAATAACACAAGTATATATAGGCATATGAGGGTATATATGGCTTAAAAAGAGTATTAACCATTAGCTATAATAACAGTAAGAGACCAGTGTCTATTCCCATCACAACCCACAAATAATATCCCTAACTAACTCTGCACTCCCAAAATACTGCAGCGAGCAAGATGTCAGAAATCCCTCATAGAAAATGAGCTGGGCAACATGAATGTAAATAAGGTTCAAAGGACTATATAAAGCCCAACAATAATATAATAGTATTTACCCATCTGATCAGAAGGATATAGGGATATAATCACCTCCAGTCACCAGTCCTAACACGTTTCGCCAATAGGCTTTCTCAAAGGACTGAGGCTAGATGTCCAAATGGCTGATTAAATACTGATGTGGTCAATTACCTTAACATCTCTCTACCTATGGCAGACGTGCATTGTCGGCACCCGCGCTGCACAACGAAGTCGAGTCCCGCACCATGCGGCTGTCCGGTTCTATAGTCCATGACTCAGAATACGCATTTCCGGTCATGCGCAGAACCATATTCAGGATGCCAGAGCGAGTGCAGGAAGTCAAGTCCGCGGGCGGCGCCAGCGCACAGCACCTGCTCTACTTAACTATTCCATGCCCAGTTTATACACTGAGGAAGGAGAGAGAAAAAACCTAAATAACTAATCAATATAAAGACAGAAAAGAAGTGAAAAGTTATTGATGAAATAAATGTGTAATAATAAAAAATGATAACTGAAGGAATAAACTATACTAAAAAGTGTATATAATAATAAATACTTGAAACTAAACCTCTCTTATACATAATAATCTATTAAAGACAAGATAAAGAATAATAAAAACCCTAACATGTGCATAATGTCAATAATAATATAGTGAACAATGAATAAATTCTAACAAGCGCATAATGAATTATAAAACCAATAATAAAAAAAAGGAAATATTATGTTTTTCTTTCCTCTTTAAATTGATGGTCGACCTTTCAACAAAATGTTTCTCGGACAGAATTGTTAGTCCACGATCAAAGACTAGACATGGTTAGTAGTCATAGGTATTAGTCACATCCATATCATAAATTCACACCTAAAAATAATTTTAAAAAAAATTGTAAAATTGACAAAAACTAAAAATCACTACAAGACAAAAAAACATAAATTAAAAACAGAAAATAGAGAGATTAGAGAAAGGACGCAAAAACTGCAAAACAGAAAGAAAATTCTAAGTGGGGTGAAATCTGGAAAAAAAAGTTACTTGCCCCATTTTTATGGGTGTTTGTTTTTATAGCATTCACTCTTCAGTATTAATGATGTGTTATCTGTATTCTGCAGGTTGATTTGATTCCAGTGATACCAAATATGTAGGATTTTCATTATATTTTAGTACTTTTAAAAAAAATACATACATTCTCTATTTCTTACATTTCTGCTGCAGCTGCATTTTCTGTGACAAGTAACTTTTTTGTTTTTCCATCTATGAAGCATGAGTGAGGGAGCATTTTTTGCAGGCTTAAAGGTGTTTTGCCACGAAGTAAAATTGACGTGGGAGGCTTGCAAATGAAATAACAAACATTTTCACCATTCATCATTATTAAAAATTCTGCACTGTGTTTGTTTTAACTGCTCCTTTAGTGATCCATTGTTTACAGATCATCTCCAGGGGATACAACCAGGGCTTTGAGCACCTCAGTACTGGTCAGACATGCTCAGACATCACTTCTCCTCTCAGGCAGCTACTGAGTGTTCAACCCCTGGTGCTGTCACTCTACTCCCATCCTCTGTACTCCTTAGTATATAGTCAAACAGTGCAAATAAATAAAAAGAAACCTCAATGAGGTCTGTGCATTGATAAAGAGGAAAAAAAAAAAACACAGGTTTGATTCCTGCAGGGATTTGAACCTAGGACCCTTGTGCCTGGAGGCAAAAACTTTACCTGTCAGCTACTCACAATGCTTTACATAAACAGACCTTTCTTTGACTACAGAGAGGAAAGGCCTGGTGATGTCATCCTGCTGGGTCACATGATATGCAATTCAAACAAATCACACACGCCTCCTTCTGAGCACAGAGAGCTGAAGAGCTGGTTGCAGGAGGTATGAAATGAGATCGTGGCAAAACCCCTTTAAGTGTAGCTTTAATTGGTACCATTTTGGGATACATGCAACTTGATCACTTTTTAGTTCAAATTTTAGAGAATGTAAAATTACCAAAAAAACACAATTTTGGTGTTTGGAATTATTTTTTTTCTACAGTGTTATGCGTACGGAAAAAATGAGGTTATATATTAATAGAACACACTTTTACAGACACAGCAATACCAATTATGTGTAACTTTTTTTATTATTTTTTTATTTTATTATATTGGGTATGTCCCAAAGGATTGGCGCATAGCAAATGTGGTGCCAATATTCAAAAAGGGGTCAAAAAGTGATCCAGGAAACTATAGGCCGGTAAGCTTAACCTATGTTGTGGGTAAAATGTTTGAAGGTTTTCTAAGAGATGCTATCCTGGAGTATCTCACTGAAAATAAATGTATAACGCCGTTCCAACATGGGTTTATGAAGGATCGGTCTTGTCAGACTAATCTCATCAGCTTCTATGAGGACGTTAGTTCTGGACTGGATCGGAATGAGACACTGGATGTCATATATTTGGATTTTTCTAAAGTATTTGATACTGTTCCACATAAAAGGTTGGTAAGTAAAATGAGAATGCTTGGACTGGGGGAAAATGTGTGCAAGTGGGTAAGCAACTGGCTCACTGATAGAAAGCAAAGGGTAGTAATTAACAGTGCATACTCAGACTGGATCCCTGTTACTAGTGGGATACCACAGGGCTCTGTATTGGGCCCTATCCTCTTTAATATTTTCCTAAATGATCTTACACAGGGATTGCACAGTAGAATATCGATCTTTGCAGATGATACTAAGCTCTGTAAAGGAATCCACACAATCGAGTATAATGTGTTATTACAAAGGGATCTGGATAGGTTGGAGGCCTGGGCAGAGAAGTGGCAGATGAGGTTTAACACAGATAAATGCAAGGTTATGCACATGGGGAGGAAAAATCCATTCCATGATTACATGTTAAATGGAAAAAACACTGGATAAAAGTGACATGGAGAAGGACTTTTGAATCCTGGTGGATAGTAAACTTAACTGTAGCAGCCAGTGTCAGGCAGCAGCTGCCAAGGCAAATAGGATCATGAGTTGTATTAAAAGGGGCATAGATGCACATGATGGGAACATTATTCTCCCACTATACAAGTCACTGATTAGACCACACATGGAATATTGTGTACAGTTTTGGGGCACCAGTGCACAGGAAAGACATTGTAGAGCTTGAACAGGTATAAAGGCGGGCAACAAAAATAATAAAAGGACTGGGTGGACTGCAATACCCAGAAATATTAGCAAGATCAGGGTTATTTAGTTCAGAGAAAAGACGGCTTCAGGGGGATATAATAAATATGTTTAAATATATTAAGGGCCAATACAGAGATCTCGCTAAAGATTTATGTCTACGCAGGACTGTATCAAGAACAAAGGGGCATCCTCTACGTCTTGAGGAAAGAAAGTTTCTACATAAACATAGAAAAGGATTCTTTACTGTTAGGCTAGGTTCACACGGCTTAACTGCGGGGCGTAATTTCGCCTCGCAATTACGCCATGTGGACGGGGGCGGGAGCGGGGGAGTGAGCGGCCCATAGACAATCACTGCTAGCGGCGCGTATACGCCGCTAGAAAGTGACATGTCAATTATCTCCCCGCCCAGCGGCTTCGCCGGGCGGGGAGAGGAGACGTAATCCATAGTTCTCTATGAGAACTGTGAATTACCGTAATGAATGGGCCGTTTTCGGCCCGTAATTGGCGCACTCCGGCACGTAATTAAGCCGTGTGAACATAGCCTTAGAGTGGTGAGACTGTGGAACTCTCTGCCAGAGGAAATTGTCATGGTGAATTCACTAACAGAGTTCAAGAAGGGCTTGCATGCATTTCTGGAGCGTGATAATATAACATGTTATAGTGACTAGGATTCTGGAGAAGGGTCTGGATTCATTTCTAGATGTAATATAACAAGTTATAGTGACCGGGATTCTGGAGAAGGGTCTGGATACATTTCTAGATGTAGTAATATAACAAGTTCTAGTGACCAGGATTCGGGAGAAGGGTCTAGATACATTTCTAGATGTAATATAACAAGTTATGACTAGGATTCTGGAGAGGGGTCGTTGATCCTGGGATTTATTCTGATTGCCAGATTGGAGTCAGGAAGGAATTTTTCCCTAAAATGAGGACAATTGGCTTCTACCTCATGGGGGTTTTTGCCTTCCTCTGGATCAACACTTTAGCAACACTTTAGCAAAATGGGCTGAACTGGATGGACGTATGACTTTTTTAGGCCTGACAAACTATGTAACTATGTAAGAAAAGATTTTATTAAGATAGCAAAAGTGGTGTGATTTGAACTGTTATAATTTTTGGGGGGCTTTTTTTTTTATACTTTTTTTTTTCTTTTTTATACATTTATGGTGACATGTATGTATTTTGGCACCCAGGCGCCTTTTCTTTTGCTCGTATTAGTAGCGTAGAATGCGCCTAAATCTATTAACCTGTTCTACTGCAGGTCACAGATTTAGCGCTTTCTAGCTACAAAATGACAAATCGTGCTAAGGTAAACCACTTTTAAAGTGGTTTGCCTGTTCCAGCAATAATGCGCCTGGACTTGCCGTACTGAAGCTATAAATATGTACCTTCGTATGGTTGTAGTGCGCCCCGCCTCCAACACGCCCTGCCTCAGTTGCATTGTAAAATGCCACGGGCGCTTTGTAATGCATCTGATATTGGAGTGCGTCTAGTTACAAATATAGTGAATGGGGCTATGTCCGCTTAGGGCATTTGACCATTAAAGGGCTCATTCGCTTGTACATCCTTCAGCATTATATAAAAAATGCAGAAGGATCAACCAAGATAGCGATTACCTTATCGGTTTCCAGCTGCTTTGGAAATCGAATGGCACCTTGTGGTCTTAAACAGCAGGGATCGGAGCCGGCTCCATTTCTTGCAGTTAATAATATGCAGTTTAAGCTGAAAATGTTTAATTTTCACAAGAAATCCTGGGAAAAAAGCACTCCATGACATTTTCATTAGTATTTCTCAAAGATTCGACAAATTTTTCCAAAAAATCGTTTTGTTCTGAATTTATTTGCGATGCATCACATTAAAAAACAGCTGGCTGCAGAGAGCCTGTGTGGTGTTGTAGAACATTGTGCCATGTAGAAATATGCACAGGGAGCGTGGATTGGTATTGAAACAATGCTGTGATTTAGTTTTAGCATGACTGGCGATGCTCTTAGAATCGCTTCACACTTCACTTATTTAGGCAGTTACGAGGTCAAAACTGACCAAATAATAGTGATAAGCGAACCCTAAAAAGTTTGAGTCGCACCTCAAACTTAGAGGCATTTGGTTCGAATTGAGAGGCTAAAATACTTAATTCCTTTAAATGGCTAACTGACAAGATGAGGGACATAACTACAGGAGGTGCAGCGGTAGCAGCTCCTATGGGACCCTGCATCCTGAGGGGGCACAAAGGACTCTTTGATACATAAGAAGACACCGGTATTGTAAATGGCACATGGTAACTGGCAGGAGCCCCGTTTCACTTTTTGCACCAGGGCCCAAGAACTTGAACTTATGCCTCTGCAGGCTGGACTAGATTAGACGGCAGTACTTTTGGTGGCAGCGAGAACATGGCAATGGGGAATGGCCAAGTTCCAGTTCCACTAGATTAGACAGCAGTACCATTTGTGGCAGTGAGAACATGGCAATGGGGAACAGCGAGGTTCCGGTTCGACAAAAATAGGCAGCAGTAACATTGGTGGCAGCGAGAACATGGCAATGGGGAACATGGAGGTTCCGGTTCTACAAGAATAGGCAGCAGTACCATTGGTTGCAGCGAGAACATGGCAATGGGGAACAAGGAAGTTCCAGTTCGACTAAATTAGACGGCAGAGTCATTGGTGGCAGCGTGAACATGGCAAAGGGGAACATGGAGGTTCCGGTTCGACTAGATTAGATGGCAGTACCGTTGGTGGTAGCGAGAACATGGTAATGGGGAACAGCCAGGATCCGGTCCGACTAGATTAGACGGCAGTACCATTGGTGGCAGCGAGAATATGGCAATGGGGTACAGCCAGGTTCCAGTTCGACTAGATTAGATGGCAGTACCGTTGGTGGTAGCGAGAACATGGTAATGGGGAACAGCGAGGTTCCGGTTCAACATGATTAGGCGGCAGTAACATTGGTGACAACAAGAACATGGCAATGGGGAACAGTGAGGTTCCAGTTCAACTAGATTAGATGGTAGTACCACTGGTGGCAGCGAGAACATGGCAATGGGGAATATGAAGGTTCCTATTCGACTAGAATAGGCAGCAGTACCATTAGTGGCAGTGAGAACATGGCAATGGGGAACATGGAAGTTCCAGTTCAACAAGATTAGACGGCAGTACCATTGGTGGCAGCGAGAACATGGCAATGGGGAACATGGAGGTTCCAGTTCAACTAGATTAGATGGCAGTACCATTGGTGGCAGCGAGAAAATAGCAACAGGGGAACAGAGAGGTGCCGATTCCACAAGAATAGGCAGCAGTACCATTGGTGGCAGCAAAAACATGGCAATGGGGAACAGCGAGGTTCCGGTTCAACTAGATTAGATGGCAGTACCATTGGTGGCAGCAAAAACATGGCAATGGTAAACAGAGAGGTTCTGTTTCGTCAAGATTAGGCCGAAGTACCATTGGTGGCAGCTAGAACATGCCAATGGGAAACATCGAGATTCAGGATAACAGGACTTGGTACATTTGGTGGTAGTACAGGTAGAGGCATTTATAAAATAAAAATTTGGAGGGCTACAAAGAGGAGGAGTAAGAAGTGTATGCAGTGCACATCAAGGTCATACAGGTGTATATTTCAAAATAAATTCAGCCATAAGACTTGTAAATCTATCTGTTGACAGCAGTAGAATACAGTTTGTAGAAACAGCAGGCACAGGAACTACAGACATGATATATAGCGTAGTTTAAATGTGTACAATGGGTACGGAAAGCATTTAGACCCCTTTAAATTTTTCACTCTTTTTTTGCTCTTTAATGTAAACTCTGCACCCCATCTGGAAAGGAAAAAAAAAACAGAAATGTATTAAAAATGTAAATGTATTAAACAAGAAAAACTGAAATAACACATGGTCTTAAGTATTCAGACCCTCTGCTCATCATTGAGCAGAAGCACCCTTTTGAGCTACTACAGCCATGAGTCTTCTTGGGAATGATGCAACAAGTTTTTCACACCTGGATTTGCAGATCCTCTCCAGTTCCCTCAGGTTTGATGGTGAACATTGGTGGACAGCCATTTTCAAGTCTCTCCATAGTTGCTCAATTGAGTTTAGGTCAGGGCTCTGGCTAGGCCAGTCAAGAATGGCACAGAGTTGTTCTTAAGCCACTGCTTTGTTTTTTTAGCTATGTGCTTAGGGTCATTGTCTTGTTGGAAGATGAACCTTTGGCTCAGTCTGAGATCCAGAGCACTCTGGAAGAGTCTTTGATACAGGATATCTCTGTACTTGGACGCATTCTTCTTTTCTTCAATTGTAACCGGTCATCCTGTCCCTGCAGCTGGAAAACACCCCCATAGCATGATGCTGTCACCATCATGTTTCACTGTTGGGATTTTATTGGGCAGGTGATGAGCAGTGTCTGGTTTTCTCCACACATACCGTTACAATTAACACCAAAAAGCTCAATATTCGTCTCATCAGACCAGAGAATCTTATTTGTCATAGTCTGGGAGTCCTTCATGTGTTTATTTGCAAACTGTATGCGGCTTTCATATGTCTTGCACTGCGGAGAAGCTTCCGTAGGCACACTCTGCCATAAAGCCCCGACTGGTAGAGGGCTGCAGTGACTTTGTGGAACTTTCTCCCATCTCTCATCATCCATGTATCTGTAGTGAGATGGACTTTGGTGGACACAGATGCAGCTGGAGATCTTTTCTGCAACGTGGTGGACCAGGGCAGGGACAGCTTTTCTGGTGAAAAAATGCCTGCACGGCATCTGATATTGGGGGCATGCCAGGGCCATGACATGGCGGAACCCATCTGTGTCCACCAGGTGGAAAGGCAACATTTCCAAGGCCAACAGCCTGGCAATGCCTTTTGGCTTTGGGATGGTTGGGGTGAAAGCGTTTCTTATGCTCCCACACCTGGTTCACAGAAGGCTGGCTGCTGGACTATCCGCTGTACGGCGTGCAGGTCACACTGGTGGAAGGGGAAGATGTAGGCTGTGTTGCTGGTGGTGGGACTCGGCCGACAGTATCTGGGACCGGGGATGGTGCTTACTCATGCTTCTCCGAAACATCAGCAGCAGAGGACCGCTTGGGCTTGGAAGTGGGGAAGGAGCAGGAGGAAGAAGATGTCATGGTGGTTGGAAGCCCAGGACCTGTGTGGCCGTTTTTCTCCAAGTGACTTCCACAGCAATTTATGCTTTACATGCATGTGCCTGTTCATGCTCATGGTGCTTAAACTCTTTGTATTCTGTCCTCTACTGACAAGTTGTAAGAAAATCCGCCATATGACGTCAGTCAGCGAATCTGTGGCATGATCGAAAAAGGCCCAGGCTTCACCGGTTCTGGACCTCTTCGACTGTGAAAACCTAGTACCGGTGGTCCCGCTGCCACCACTGACCATGGATGGCAAAGTAATGTCAGCAGACTTGTGCGACCGAACCCGCACTGACACTACCCCATCATCCTCCCTATCATCCTTGAGCTGCTGCTCAACAGACCACGTTGGATCCGCAATGTCATCATCATAACAGGTGACTTCCGCTTCCTCTGGCATCAGTGATTGGGCATTAGAGCAGACAAAATCCTCCTCTTTGGCCTCTTAATCTTCTGAAATGCCTTCTGACCTCAACTGCATTGTGTCATCAAAGAGCTCTTCAGAATATGGATTATCTGGAGTGCTCTTTATATATGGTTGACATTTGGCCTGTGTTTGCATCAGGTTGGACTGATGATTATGATGAAATTTGTGGCCGTAACTGAGGGAAGAGGAGGTAAAACTTCTGGATGCAGGGTGTGTTAACCACTGAAGAACAGATTGGCGATGCTCTTCAGTACTGAGATTCACATCGACCAAGCGATGACAGGCCTGACGGTCCTGCGACTGACAATGTGTGTTGAGCAGAGGGACAAGATCCCACTATAGCATCAAAGAGCACATTCCTTTTACACCATCATCAGATGATTCCACGGATTATGACAGAACCTGTTCTGTTAAACGCTGATACATGTAAAGCCCCCCCGAAAGAGTGGAGAGGGTGTCGTCAGTAATTTTGCATTGACGTCACTGATCATTTTGCTTTTCCTTCGATCCATCGGAGTTAATAATCCCTCAGTATTGCTAAAGTCAAAAAGAAACAGGAGTTGATTCAAAACAGAGATGACAAGTAAATTGAATATTTGCATGTCTTCTGTGTTTTGTAATCACTCCTGCTTTTGGCTACCAAATCGTCTGACACTCCTGATGCAAACAAAGGACCATGTCATGCTGGCCTTACGGCTTCTCCGAAGACAAAATTGGTTGTGTTTGTTTTTTTCATTCCTTCTGACAGATTAAAAGAAGGGAAAAACCAAATATAGTGGCAACGTCATAAAGTGGTGGAATGTGGAAACAGCATTAGGAAACCACAGAGTGGTTGAGTGAGAGAGTGGTCGGTTGACAGCAGCATGAATAGGCCAAAGAGTGGCACAATGACAGATTGGGGAGGGGGAAGCAGCATGTGTAGGCCACAAATTGGCACAATAACATAGTGTGGAGGTGGTGGAAGCATGAGTAGGCCACAGAGTGGCACAATGACAGATTGTGGAGGTGGCGGCAGCATAAGTAGGCCACAGTTTGGCACAATTACACAGTGTGGAAGTGGCGGCAGGAACAGCAGCAGCATCAGGCTGGAGAGTGGCACAATGACATAATTTTGAGGTGGCGGCAGCTAGGTGACATAATGAGGAGGTGACGGCAGCAGCATCAAGCCAGAGAGGGACATGGTAGCATAGCCTGAAGGTGACAGCAGCAGCATGAGGAGACCTGAGTATTGAGGTGGCAACAGCATCAGAAGGCTACATAATGGCCCAGTGAAGAGTGGGGAGGTGGGTGGCAATACCAGTCCTTAGTAAAGTTGATGGGTGGTAGCAGAAGCAGCTAGCAGCAGATGTGGGGCATCAGGTGGGTGGCAGCATCAGAATAGTAGCTGAGGCAGGTAGCCAGAAGAATCCAGACTCATTTGTCAAAGTTTGGGTGAGGCAGCATGCTGATCTTATCTAAGGCATTGGTGTGTGGAAATCCTGGCTGATCCATGCCTGATTCATCTTGACAAAGGTGAGTCTCTCCACATTTTGGGTGGACAAGCGAGTTCTCCTTGGGGTAACTGTGGCACCCTTTGCACTGAACACCCACTCTGATGCCACACTACTGGCTGGACAGGACAGCTTCTACAGTGCAAACTCAGCAAGTTGCAGCCACAAATCTAGTTTGGCTGAGCAGTAGTCCAGCGGATCTTCAATGTGGGATGGCAGGGTGCTGTCCAAGTAGGCCACCACCATGTGAGCAATACATACACTGTATTTCAAAGCTGGTTCACCACAATAAGTGAAAAAAGTAACTCTTTGGCACAGAGAGCAATATCCCAAAATAAAAAAAACACTGTTTCAGGAACGTGTGTATATGACACACACACACTGTGTAGTTGAAAGGTATTTCACCTCAGTAACTATAAAATCGGAAGTATTTGGCACAGAGTGCAATATAGTGCTGCTGCAAAGACCCGGTAATAAAACACATGGCAAGTGGCAGAAGTAAAATGGGGGCCTATTTAAGGGCTGTGACATCAAGAAGCGGGCTGGCTCTGAAGGGCGTTGTCGATGCATGGCGTGGGTTCCTTTTTTTCCCCAAATTCTTTCCCCATTCATCCCATTGCTAGGGCCATTTTTTAAAAAATAAGTTTATTTTACCACGAAAAGCCAAAATTTTTTCCTAAAATTTGAAACGAATTCCCTTCATCAGATTCAATTCACTATTCCGAATTAAAACCTTATGTAGGGACATAACTTTAAAGGGCCACAGTAGAAAAAAACTTTTGGGTCTAAAATTCACTTTGTTGCCCATAGCAACCAAATAGGGCCCCTTTTTTTTCCGAGCCTATAAAATAAAAGGGATCTTGAGGGGGAACAAAGAAAGTCTTAGACCTAGACAGCTTTCATACATGAGCCCCTAATTCTGTTGTTTGGGAGGCAAGATGAAGAAAAGGCAGTAATTCTGGTAAAGTTTTTCTCTTTCATTTTTTCAGCGCTCTTTTTTCAGAAACATAACAGGGGCGTTCTGGGCCCAAAAAAACACCCGGGGGCCCGGCCCCCATGTTACATTTTGCCGAAGGGGGGGGTTCATACAGCATTTTTTTAAGCCCATTGGAACTGCGCAGTTTTTTAAAATAGAAAAAAACGAATTCCAATCAAAAATTTTACAAATTCCACATAATCCTGTCCACCCTCGAAAATTTTGTAATGAGGTCACACTGAAAATTTATTTTTCAAAAGCACCGATCTATGTATGATAAAAATACCTACAAATCACGTCATACATTCCCAAAACAAAAAACCAACAGGAACAAATATCCATAAAAATGCTTTTACTAAAAAAACTTACAATACCAAGGCCCAATAATATTACTACATAGGATGAAATAATCCTGCCAGACGGGGGCCAAATGCCCCCACTTTTGTCTCCCAGGTGTACGAAATCCGGCCACCACCGTTTTACTTCTTCCAGCACCTGTAACTTCCTCCACTGGGGTAGGGGGTCTAGATGTCCTTCCTAACTAATGGGGCTTATACAGAAAAACTGCTGTACCCCCCCCATCCCCACAGAAATCTGTTTCCTGTGACGGGAACCCGGGTGCCTGTTTGAGGGAGGGGGGTTCATGTTCCTATAACTGCCCATTAGATACTATGGTAAAACCCCCCCGGGTTTGGGTATTAAACCCTTTTACGTAGGCATGTAGCCCTCTGTTATAGGATATAGAGCATTATTTTTAGCGGTATATAGGTCCCCTGGTGGTAGGAAAATTAGGCCACCTCAGTGGTAGACAGATATTTTCCCCCTTATTTTTATATAGTCCCCAATAAGGGAGGTATAAAATATGCCCAAAAACCCAAACCCGGGGACCCCATTTTAAAACCAAACCCCCGAGCCCATTTTAACCAACCCACCCTTGCAACCACCCGACCATAGCAAAAAACCCGGCCATAGCAACCAATCAAGCTCTATAACCAATAGAGCCCCGGGCCCCCAATCAACTCATCTTATTTTTTCAGAGAAATTTTAAAAAATGGGGGGGAAATTGGTTGCAAAGGGCCGGTGGTCGCTATGGGCTCTGTTTGGGTGGTTGGGGGCTAAATTTGGGTTTTGGGGCTCTGACTGGTTGTAGAGTGCCCAATCCTTACTGAGTTTTCATACTGGGGCCCAAAATGACAAAAAACATTTTTTTTCAAGGTGTTTCCCGGGGGGGATAAGTGATATTATTTTTTTTTTTGACGACTTTTTGACAGCAGCGATCCCAAATTTGTTAACCTTTTTTTTTTTTTTTGTAAAATGAAAATAAGGGGTTGATTTAAAACCCTTTTAATATTTTTTTTTTTTTGTTTTTAAAAATTTTTTTAACTTTTAAAGGGGGGATACAACGAAGTACACTGTTCTTTATTGATACAGATGACAATCTACATTAAAAATGATCACCTGGGGGTCACAGTACAAAGTATTTTATCTTTGTACCCCTTGTACACCAATTTTTATGTGTTTTTGGGGTGGTTAAAAATAAAAATGCAGAAGGTTTTAAAAAGATAATATCATATGTATTTGTGACCCACAGAGCTGATCTTTAAAAATTTAGACGGGTCATCTGTGGATCACACTGAACACGGCGACAGTTACAGTTATATGATCAGCTTGGGGGTCATATATATTGCCACCAATTTGAAAATATAACGCAGTTTGATTGTGGCTCTGGGGGTCAGCACAGAGTGACCATCAGTCTGCACTTGTTATACGGGCCCCTGACATTACACATTTTACAATCTGTTTTAAAATAGCCCCAGCCCTCTGTAAATACCCATGGCAGCTCTGCGGGGTTCGCTCACACTATGGGCAGGGGGGGTGAGGGAGGGGGAGTAGAAGCCCGGGGTTTTCTGGCCTTTTCCCCTCCCACATTAACACAGCACTGCACCACTAAATACCTGACTGCTCTCCCCCCCTCCCGATCCCCGTCAGGCGCAGCTCCAGGACCCGGGGAGCCATCGAATTGTTAGCACCGCACGGGAAAAGAGATAAAACAAGCGGGAATTCACTGAGTGGGGCTGGCCCGGGAGCATAAAGAGTCGGGGCAAAGGCATTTCTTTGGGGCACAGCCCCGGAAAAAACGCCTAGCAAACGCCCCCTGATACAAACATGTTAGCGGGTTTTGAAAAAAAAAAACAAATTCTATGATTTTTTTTTCTTTTACGTTTTCATTGTCGGGATTAAAAAATGAAAACAGTTTTTGGGCTAGGTCGTTACGCTTTTTGGGCATCAAAATATTACTTTTGATAACTAACGGCCAATACCCAACATGCTGTAAAACCCCCCGCCAACCAGAGTGTGGTCAGAATTTGGGCTGCAGACTTAAATCAGCATAGTGAGACAATCCCTTTCAACCAGTTTTTTGAGGGGGTCCGAATATTTAAAAAACAGAACTTAGTTGCATCCTGGAGTCTGGATTCTTTCAGGTTTATCATCTCGTCCTCCTTTCAAACCCTCAGACCTGAACTGCAGACACCATCCATCTAGAAATGCTGTGTGAAAATTTTGGAGAACAAGCTTGGCTTTAACCCCATTAAATCCAGTGATCTCTGTTTTATGCTGTGTTTGGTTTTTTTCGTCCTGCACTCAAATACCTAAAGTAAGGTCAAAATTTCTAGGCACCAAAAAAATTTTTGGGGTTAGCCGTGAGTTTAATTCCCCATTAGTTATAACAAACATCAGCATATAATACAGCACACGTGCCTTTCACTTTATTACCTACGTATCTTTACTATGGTCAATGTTACAGTGATTTGTAAATGAAGCAATTTACATAAATAATATCTTTTATGTGTTTAGGACCGTATAATTCTTGGGTCAAATAGCGCCTATCTGTATATTGGATGTCCAAGTGAACGTGGATGTGACGACATTGGCAAGTTTGACTATGACTTCTTCCAGTCTGAATTGGCAGCAGCTGAAGGGGGTTTTGGTGGGTTAAATTGGGGAAAACAAATTCTAGTGGCAATGTTCAATTGCTTCAAGGGTAGGGGAAAAGGGCAATAAATCAGTAAACAAATGGAATGTGAATTATTACTCTAGATGTACATTTGGAAGAAATTGTGAGATCACGTGCAAGAATAAAATTCGTTATCTAAACATATATTCCTTTGTTCAAGTGGTTGGAAACAAAACATTACATATTTAATTTAAAATTTTTCCTGCGGTGCTATGACAATAAAAATGGCAAACCTGACCCCGTTGGGCGTCTTTCATGACTATATTAAATTTAAAGCCCCGGGGTTTCGAGCAAATCAAAGATGAAGAACTTATGAAGGTAAAACAAGTGCATGCCATTGTTCAAACTTTTATTCATTTGCAATAGGATTTTAAAGGGTCAAGACCCGTCAAAGATGGGGACACGACACTGAATTCTGGTCTCATGACTTAAAAACCAAAATTTTTTGAAAGCTAGTCCATATTGCATGACTGGTTTATGTTAGTATGGCTGCTCATGCGGCTTATGGGCCAGGGTTTGCTTATAGTTAAAAACTGGGGTGGGATACTAGCCAATGTTTTAGGCCAGGCCTGGCTTTGTTGGCTGTGTAGGCCTGGAAGTGAGGTGAACTGAGGGTGTGATGTTGTGTGGTTCCTGACCTGGTAAGGAAGGAGAAGACTCAATGCAGGTGTGGTCGTGATTTACCCAAAGGTTGGGACTGTAAGGGTATGTTCACACAGCGTTTTTTTGGGCGTTTGGGTCCCCAAAAAAGCATCCAAAAATGCAGCGGCAACGGGCCCTAAAAGATCCCAACACAACCAACACGCAATGCTGTTTGAATGGATTGGGCCTGTGGCCCTTTTGGACCAAGAATTGACATGTAATTCTTTGGAACGGGTCCCAAAAACAACCGAGGGGGAGGCAAAAGGGGCTCCTGCTCGTTTTTGGACCAAGAATTGACATGTCAATTCTTGGAATGGATCCCAAAGACGAATCCGAAAGATGCAAAGAACACCATCCGACACTCGTTTAACGCAATGCGTGCCATATAAAACAATGTAAATACATTTCAATTTGTTAAAAGCTGTTGGGCCCTCTAGGGGCCAAAAGATGGCTCCAAATAGCATTAAAAAACATATGTTCATGTGAAAACTTTATGCTTCCTGCAGTGGGAGGGGAAAACCCCAAAAGGCTGTGGTTTCCTTATTTCCACCCCTGGTGCAAGTTAGGTTTGCATGGAAGTCCCATGGTTTTGTTTGGTTAGTGTAGCGAGCCCGAGAGGGGTTCCCGGGGAAAACGCAAGTTCGACAAGAAAACGACTCCCAAAACCGTTTAACAACCTAGTTTACTGAACTTTTCAGAAAAGCATTGGAACAAAACCCCAAGCACCAAAAGTCAAAGTAAACCAAGGCCCTGTGCCACACAGCCCCTGCCAGAGTGTGTCCCTTTGGGGCAATCATTTACCCACCCTGGGGGTTTGAAAGGCCGAACACCCGCTACCTTTTAAAACCAACAAGGGGCAGGAAAAATGTGTGGGGCATTTTAAAAGCCCTGGCGGGGGTGGCAAGAAGCTTACAATTTAACCCCGCTCACCCGCATCCCAGACATATACACTAAAACAGATCCTCCACATGCGGAACCGGGGTTTCATAAATAACTGAAAAACAACCCATCCAATTTTCCCGAACAGGAGGGGTTGTTTGGGTAAAAACCTATGCCTAAACCAAAACGTCCTAACAAAACTAACAGGGCCCGCACACAGTCTATTTTGTTGGGTGCCCCGCTTTCTTTGACCCGGGTATCCTTTTCGAGGCCCATTGCTGCTTGAGGGGGATGTTCCCTTGTCCAAGATTTTATCGTCTCTCAGTCCGCAGAGGGGCCTTTCCTTTTTGGGTTTTTCTTTCAACAGTTCAAGCGACAGTTACATTCCTCTCTCTTTGGGGGGTTTTCCCCACTTTTTGAGCCCCAAAAAGGCCCAGTCATTCTTTTAGCCAGCATCGTTTTCCCCCTGCTTTTTCTTTGTCTTTCTTGTTTTTTCAGAAAATGGGCCCCTGCTATCCCCCCAGTCACATTTTTCTCAGTCAATGTCTATCATTTGCATACCCAGTTTCCCCGAGACAGTGGCATCTTGTGGCCAAACACCAGAATACAACAGAATGCTTTACAATAATAAGTCACACATATGATTTTACAGAGTAAATACAATGCGGCTGTTCCACTATCCCACAATGTTATTTTGCTTTGTGGCTAAAGGCCAAACTTCTAAATAGACGCCAAAGACCTTGTGTATCATGCTACCATTGAGCAGAGCCCCATAGTATACAAAAACATATGCGCACAAACAATTTGATTATATGAAAAATACACTACTACTGGTATAAGTCAGTGTTTTGCTGAAATGATATTAATCATGTGTTTTTAATCTTTGAGCAGGACCTAACATTTGAGCTAAAGGTAAAAAATTTAGCATTAACAGATTCTAGAGGTAACGATCTTCAAAAAGAAATAATGGTAAAAGTGATCAAGAAAAGTACTCAACAGGTAAAGTAATTCAGATTATAGAAGTCAAACTGAAAATCAACTATCATAGCGTTTAACAACTTAAAAAACGGTCTATCCAGCTAATTGTATAATTCATATTATATAGTCTTACGTGCGCAAATTTGTACTGAATCGCCAAACGTGATCTGTAAAATTGTGGAACTTCCAGTCTAAAGGGAATGTATCACCGTCTTTTCCTTTTTTTTTTTGTTTTAACTACTTAAGATCAAATATGCTAGCAATGATATGCTATGCGCCTTTTTTTGGTATATGCCTAAATTAGGCACATTAAATATGCTATACAAGGTATACCACACACCAGATTTTTGACAGATTTATTTAATCAGGCGCAATATACACTCACTTAATGCGCCTTAAAACTGGCGTGGAAGGGCTTCTTTTCTAACATGTTACCCTTAGTGTTCATGTTGGTACCTGCAGGATTTCAAAAATTTTATTATGTTTAAGAATTTTTGGCAATGAGTTTTGAAATTTTCCACAGCACCAGTTTTACTTGATTTAAAGAAAAAATTATTTTCTGATGCTAGATTTCTTTTACTCTCCTATTGCACTGCAGCTCCATCTTCCATTCTAATTTAGTAGAAGTCATAGCTAACAAAAAAGTTTACACTACATAATGTAAATTATGTATTGGCAAAATAAAAAAATTGACATTGCAAGGAGGTTAAAGGGGTTTTCTCACTACAATGATTAGCTTTCAATATATAGGGACTGGGAAATGAAGACTTTTACTAAACACATTGCCCTTTGGATATTGCCCTGGTCAAGAAATAAGATTTTATCTGCTTTAACCCCTTACCGCCGGAGCCAGTTTTGGCCTCTCTGAGAGAGCCCCATTTTTTAAATCTGGCATGTGTCACTTTATGTGAGAATAAATTTTTGACACTTTAACCTATCCATGCGATTCAGAGATTGTTTTCTCGTGACACATTGTTCTTTAAGATAGTAAGAAATTTTGGTCCAAAAAATGCCTGTTTATTTGTGAAAAATATCAAAGTATCGTGAAAAATTTGAAAAATTTACCAATTTCAAACTTCAAAAATATCTGCATGTAAGACGGATAGTTTTTCCACTCAAAATAGTTTATGACTAGCAGCTCCCATATGTCTGCTGTAGGTTGGCATCATTTTTTTTTAAATGTCTTTTTTTTTTTTTAACAACATTAGGGGGCTTAGAAATTTAGTAGTAATTTTCAAATTTTCAAGAAAATTTGCAATATACATTTTTTAGGGACCAGTCCAGTTCTAACATAACTTTCATTGGCCTGTATGTTAGGTACCCCCATAAATGACTTCATCTTAGAAACTACACCCCTTAAAGTATTCAAAACAGCATTTAGGAAGTTTATTAACCCATTAGGTGTTTCACAGGAATTAAAGCAAAGTGGAGGTGAAATTTCAAAATTTCACTTTTTTTGCAGATTTTCAATTTTTATCCATTCTTCACAAGAATACGGTAAATGTGATCAGGGAAATGCAACTTAATATTGATTCCCCAGATTCTGAAGTATTCAGAGATATCCCATATGTGGCCCTAGTGCACTATTTGGCTCAACCACAAGCCCCAGAATAGGAGGAGCACCTACTGGACTCTGGGGTCTCATTTTCATTACGATTTTATTTAGGCGCCATTTCAGTTTGGCAAACACCCTAAGGTGCTAAAACTTAATAAAAAAACTCCCCTAAAAAGACCCCATATTGGGAACTACAACACTTAAGGAATATATCCAGGTGTGTAGGGAGTATATCGACCCCACAGGTGTGTCACAACATTTTTTAGCGTTAGGCTGTGAAAATTTTTAAATTTTTTTTTCCAACAATCTGCATTTTTAGCTGAAAATGTTTAATTTTTACAAGGAATCCTGGTAAAAAAGCACCCAAAATCTTATTATGCAATTTCTTCCAAGTTCGGCAATACCCTACATGTGGGTGTGAACTGCCGTTTGGGCGCATGGCAGGGCGTATAAGGGAGGGAGTGTTAATTGGCTTTTGGAATGCAGATTTTGGTGATGCCATGTCGCATTTGCAAAGCCCCCAAGGTACCAGGACAGGTGAAACCATCCAGAAGTTGCCCCACTTTGGATTCAGCATCCCTCAGGGATCTCATCTAGGGGTGTATTGTGCATTTTGGGTGCACGGATGTTCCATAGTTTTTTTTTTTGCATTGGGCCATGAAAATGGGGGGTAAAAACGCAGTTCGGTCATTGTTTTTTGGGCTTCAATTTTACAGCGTTCACCGTGCAGTGTAAATGACGTGATAACTTTACTATGGGAGTTGGTACAATTACAATGATATAGATTTTATATAGTTTTTTTTGTTTTATTACTTTTACACAATAGAGATAGGTCTATAAAAAAAAAATTGCGTCTTTATGTTGTCTTATTCTGACAGCCATAACTTTTTCAGTTTTCTGTATACGGAGCTGATTATGGGCTTGTTTTTTGCGGGATGAGTTGACGTTTTTATTAGTACCATTATGGGGTGCATATGACGCTTTGATCACTTTTTATTAAGGTTTTTGTGAGGCATTTTGAGCAAAATACAGCATTCCTGGTAGTGTTTTTTATTTTTATTTTTTACAGTGGTCACCGTGCAGTATAATTCAAATACTAGTTTTACTCATCTGGTCGATACGATTACAGTGATACACACTTTGTACATTTTTTTAAGTTTTACTGCTTTTACACTATAAAAACACTTTTATTCAAACAGGAAAACACGGGGGCGTGGCTTGGACGCTGAAGGAGCAAGACGCGTCTCACAACAGCTCCTGCTCTCTGAACGATATTCCAGTGCCAGCCAAGGTTTTAAGACATCTTTCAAGATCCTTCCCAGGGCCAAAAGATCATAGAAGGGATTCTCATACCTTGCATCCTCATCGGGGCGTCCGGATCGCTGAAACCGCACGAATCCTGGTACTGGGTGATCCCCCGGCCCGCGTGGCCTGCGGACTGCCAGAGGAGAGGAAGAGCTGTAACCGTTCCGGATCACTCAGCAGGAGGCTGAGGCGCAAGAAATCTCTCCCGTTTACCTTCAAATCGAAGAACATCTCCTACCCAGTTAGAGGGATATCAAATTAGACTGTCCGTGACCGAGGGTTTGTTTGGCGGGTTCTTGAAGTCCCCCCCGGTGCCATCTTTACCTCAGCCGGCACCGGATTATAATCCGCGCCTTAGTGCTGCTCTGCACCCCGGGACCCTAGATTGCTGCTGGATTTCCCCTCATCCAGGCCGGACAGCACGGGACTCTGAAGGCTGCGAAGCAGGCCCGTCGGGGAATCGCCGCCTGCCGCGGTACACCAGCTGGAGGCCCTAACCGCCGCAATCTCCTATTCGGAGATGGGATTGCTGGAGGGATACCTGATCTCCACACACCGGCTTGAGTGACTCTGAGATCCCAATAGCCCCGGCTTCATCCCCGCTACATGTCGCGCCTCATGCCGAACAGCTACAGGGATATATAGAGGAAGCCCCTCCATTAAAAGCCTCCTGGAGGACGGAGGAAGAACCCGATAGACGACAGCGAAAGCCTGAAACTTCGGCGATACCAGCCTGTTCCCTGCCAGGTGAGAGACATTGTCATTACTCCACATAAAGATCCGTCTTGCATCTCCCCGACTCTGAACACTAATCTCCGGTAAAAAGAGTCTTGTCTAGATCTGATCCGCAGCACTGATATTTTGGCGGGCTATGAAAGAGGCTCTCGGCGCCATCTTGCTCAACACTACTTATAGCACATACCTATCTCCGAACCGCAGCGCTACTATTTTGGCGGGCTTTCAAAGAAAGATTCCGGCGCCTTCTTACTCTGCAATACCTATAGCACTCACTGTGCCTCCGCAAAGGGAAGCAATACAGTCTCAGTCCCTAACCCTACGCCAAGTGACTTGTCCAGAGACGTTTATCATCACAGCCTAGCTACCCAATCTCTGGCTTGCAATACAAGTACGGGTAGATTACTTGCATCGCATCTGGGCCTGGACCGGTGAGAAATTACAATTTTCAGGAGCAGGGAATCGAGCTACCACCACTCTCTTTCTATATATCTGTTATAGCTTCTCAACGATCTATTAACTGGGCCAAAGGGTGGACCCACCAGCCCTGCTGAGAGACACTGTACTGAGCTGTTGCAGTAAAAGGCCATCTGTACTACTAGCCCTATAATTCACATGGACCCCTGGCTCTTGAAGCCCCGAGACTGCCCCAGGCAAAGCTCATCATAAAGTCCTGACACGGAATCTGAGTTTTCCTACGGATCTTGGTCTGCTCACCAAACAGAGATCCCATCCCTGAGCCATAGACATTGAAAGTAGTGACATCAAAGGACAAATACCACATCCCAAAATACTACTCTGACCTCACAACTACCTTAGCCTGCCTTAAGACTGCCTTAAGCTGGACTCGATTTACTGGATTCTCCCCCTAAAGACTCGCCGTGTAGTAGGACCGATCTGATTTCTTCGAATCTTCCTAACTAAGACTGCTGTGACAGAGTTCCGGGAAATTCCTGCACCCTAAGAGACTATTTGGCCTTATCCAACTCTCCACTACTCTCTACATATCGGAAGTGGACCAACGTATACAAATTATCCTCCACATAATCATCATTCCTGTTATACTTCCTCTACATATCAGCCAAGGACTATCTCTACTGGGCTGACAGGCCCCTCAGGTTTTTATACCCACAATTCTACCATACACCAATATCTGGGGATATTTACTGAAAATCTTCTCCTGTGGTAGGTCGAGGCTCTGGTTCCAGCTGGCATTGGGACTGCAGATCACCTGGGGGGCCACTAATTGACCTGGGGCTCCCCGGGTGACCCCCACCCCTCTACCCTGGGACCTGTTGTCTCGCCCACATAAAGCATTGCACATTATTGGTATCCTACCAGAGTATCTCATATACATCAGAGCAAAGGTTTAACACTGTTTTGTTATCAGTCTCTGCTTAAAGTATCGTGATTATATGCGTTGGTGTAAATGTCCTATTAACACACATATGTTGTAGTATTGCATAGATATATACATAACTAATTGGTTCTAGAACCTTTTTCCATATCCAGTTACAATTCTGACCCTCTCTGTACTAGAATTTCACCCTCTAGACATTGTGGTTACTATATCTAAAACGTTACTGACCTCTAGTGATATTTCTCTATTACCACATCTCAACAATATCTTATCACAATCCTCTATATATGGTAAGCCTCTCTTTTCTCTCAGTCACAGATTTGCATTTTAATACCCGACCTATCACACAGTACACCATCGCTATCTAGTGACATCTCTTTATTAATACCTTTCAGCACTCATTGATAATATCCCTCTGCTTATCTTAGTTGAAAGGGATACTCTCAATATATTGATCCGTTCAGGTATTCCCGGATAGTTCAACAATAATAAATTGACATTTACCTGATTGTCCCTTTGCATATCCTCTGAGTGTCACATATATTCTTTGTAAAAACCCATCCCTACTGTCAGCAGAGCAACACTACCCTACCTCATTACTGGGTCTTAAATTCACTTCCTATAATTTGATTTGCTTCATAGCACGTTACCGCCACCTAGCTGCCCTTCTTTAGTAAAGCTCGTTATCATATAGTGGTTACCCACAGAAAATATAAGATGTAGATTTCTACTTAAATCGCAGAGAAGACAGAGTTCTGCCCTAAATTAAACTAGAGGCTTACATTATCCCTATTACCATGGATTAATTCTCTGCTATTATTATGCCCTTGAAATAGCAACAACCACTCCAATTTTATGCTAGCTGTTTTTGGTGACCACTCCATTTTTTGCTACCCAAGTCCTACTCCATACAAAAGATTCCTTCAGTGCCCTACACCGTTTTCAAGCCTTCAGCAATAAATGGGTCCCTCTAAGAAGCATAAGGAAAAAGGGAACTCTCTAAGCTTAACAAATTTCTTTACTTTTAACAAAAGTTTGGAGGCGGACGGGGTAGTAACTAGACAAGCCAGACACTCTTCAACCAAGTTCATATCCTCCTTGGACTCTGCGCTCTCCGAGTCTACCGGCTCATCTCCTCAGTCCATCCAATCGGAACCCTCTCAGGCTCGCAACTCAACCTCCAACAAAATCTCTCCACCACTGAAGAGGAATAGCACCAATTCTACTCTATCAATGACTTACATGGAAAATTCTACAGACCATCTCCTCGTTCCTGTCTTAGAGTCAACTAACAAAAGTCCACTCAAACAAAGGGTGAAATTTTCAAACTCAATACCTGAGCCACGTTCTCCTCTGACCTCTACAGAACAAAGGTCGGAAGACCCCCCAGATTCTTTGGAATCATTCCAAATTACGAACCAAGATATGTCCCCATCTTTGCTAAAGGACATGATACTGGCCCTTCGTACATCTCTACAAAACTCTTTACAAGCTTCTATCTCTACACTGAACACCAACATTGACGCTATAGGAGAACGAGTCCATCATGTAGAATAAAAAATGGAGGAATTCTCTCAAGCCCATAACAAGTTAATGGACGCGCACAACAACGTAGAAGACGAGCTGGACAAAATTAAAACGAAACTGGCAGACCTTGAAGACAGGAGCAGACGACACAACCTCAAATTTAGAGGCATTCCTGAAACAATTTCTAATTCAGAACTCCAACACTACCTACAAACCCTTATCAAGACCCTGCTTCCAAATTGTTCCAAACATGACTTAATTATTGATAGAGCTCACCGACTTCCTAGGCCTTCTTCTCTTCCTGATACTGTTCCTAGCGATGTCCTGGCCACGATCCATTTTTACCACATTAAAGACCACATCCTCCAAGCTACAAGACAACTTAACCAACTTCCGAGCCCGTACACATCGATTAAAATCTTCGCTAATCTGTCACAATATACCTTGGCCGCCAGAAGAAGATTCATCCCAATTACCTCAACGCTGCGTCAAAATAATATAAACTACCGATGAGGCTTCCCGACGAAACTCATTGTACGGAAAGATGGAAGATCCCACATTATCGTATCCCTGGATGCTAGCTACAAACTACTCCTTCAATGGAATATTGCACCCACGGCTGAAACCTCCCTGTCTGGTGCCCCGTCCGTCTCCAAGCTACCTAGGGAGTGGTCCACCGTAATTAAATGAACTACTAAAATTTTAGTTTATGTTTTCATTCCCCAAGGGCATAAATTCTATTCCTCGATAGATAATTCTTGATGTTTAAATATTCTTTTTGCAAATCCTCCCCCCCGAGTTTTGTGCATTTTTTACTGCCTGCTTATGGTTATAATTATTGCTGTTCTGTTTGTTACCCTCTTTTCTTCCCTCCCCCTTTTGCCCCTAGCCACACCGGTACCCTTGCACTACAATATTTGTTATCACAAGACCCTCATAGTTTACGGATCCTTCGCTCTTAGGCTATGTCTACACTGCACAGAAAAACGTTAGTTTTTTCAGCGTTTTTCGTTTTCTAAAAACGCTGGAAAAACGACTTTAATCATCTCCCATAGACTTCTATTGTAAAAACGTCCTGCTGTCTACACTGAGCTTTTTTCTGCTCGTTTTTTTTTTACTGCTCGTATTTTGCAACATGCTCTAAAAAACGCCAGAACAGGGCAGAATATTTACTACAGGAGTCTATGTAAAGCGCCGGACGTCTTTTGGCGCGTTTTCTGGCACGTTTTTGCAGCATTTTTTGCCGCGATTTTTCAATGAAAACCATCCCAGGAGACCCAGGTCCCACCTATAGTGGGTGTAACAAAGGTTATATCTTATCAAATTTGCATACAAGTGTCTGATGTGTCCTTTTTTGTACCGTTTGTAATAAAATGATCATGCTTTGGTCGCTAACGATTTTTGCGCAATTCATATTTTATTTCGCTAAAAAGACGTTTTTTACAGATTTTGGCATCAGAATCAGTTTTTTTTACAGATTTTGATGCTTAAATCCTTTTCTAAACATATTTTGGCGCTAACAAAGTTACTTCGCTACTGATGCTGAAAATACGTGGCGCTAATAACGTTATCTTGGCTCTGACGGCAAAAATACGTTTTTTTAAACGGATTTTGGCGCAAAAATATTTTTTTTACGTTTTTTGGCACAAATATTTTTTTTTTACATATTTAGGCGCTAATAACGTTATCTCGCCTCTGACGCCAAAAATACGTTTTTTTACGGATTTTGGCGCAAGAATCCGTTTTTTTACGTTTTTTTGCACTAAAATTATTTTTTTTTTACAGATTTGCCGCTAATAAATGTTATCTCGCCTCTGACGCCAAAAATAATTTTTTTTACGTATTTTGGCGCAAGAATCCATTTTTTTTACGTTTTTTGGCACTAAAATATTTTTTTTTTACATATTTTGGTGCTAATAATGTTATCTCGCCTCTGACGCCAAAAATACATTTTTTTACGGATTTTGCCGCAAGAATCCGTTTTTTTACGTTTTTTGGCACTAAAATTTTTTTTTTTTACAGATTTTGGCGCCAATAACGTTATCTCGCCTCTGATGCCAAAAATAAGTTTTTTTACGGATTTCGCCGCAAAGATACGTTTTTTTACGTTTTTTGGCACTAAAATAAATTTTTTTTTACAGATTTTGCCGCTAATAATGTTATCTCGCCTCGGACGCCAAAAATAAATTTTTTTTACTGATTTTGCCGCAAAAATCCCTTTTTTTTACTTTTTTTTGGCACTAAAATTATTTTTTTTTTACAGATTTTGCCGCTAATAACTTTTATCTCGCTTCTGACGCCAAAATATACTGTTTTTTACGGATTTTGGCGCAAGAATCCGTTTTTTTTTTACGTTTTTTTGCCACTAAATATATTTTTTTTACAATTTTGCCGCCAATAACGTTATCTCGCCTCTGACGCCAAAAATAATTTTTTTAAGGATTTTGGGCGCAAAAAATACGTTTTTTTTTACACTAAAATAAATTTTTTTATACAGATTTTGCCGCTAATAACGTTATCTCGCTCTGACGCCAAAAATAGGTTTTTTACGGTTTTTGACGCAAGAATCCGTTTTTTTATGGCTTTTGGGGCTAAAATCCGTATCTTTAAAGATTTTGGTGCTAATAAAGTGATCTAGCTTTTGACGCAAATAAATACATTTTTTACGGATATCGGCGCCAAAATCCGTTTTTTGACGGATTTGGGGGCTGAGATCAATATCTTTAAAAATTTTGCCGCTAATAAACTGATCTTGCTTCTGACACTAAAAATATATTTTTTTTACAGAATTTGGCGCAATAATTTCGTTTTGGGGATTTTTGGCGCTAAATCCTTTTCTTTACAGATTTGACTCTTTTATGCAAAGATAATGTGGGTTTTTGTGGATTTTGGTGCAAGAATCTGGTGCAAAATTTAATAAAGCAGTAGCACGCAGCAGTGGCACACAAAGGACAATGTGCTCACATTGGCTACAGTGATCTAAAGGAAGTGACTACTTAACATATTCACTCCACCTGTAGGGTGTAGTTTACATCCAATGGCTTAATTTGTGCATACATTAAAAAGCAGAGCAAAGACACTACAAAAAACGCTTAAAAAAACGCTCCAAAAAACGAAAAAGCTGCTTTTGACAGGCAGTGGACAGAAAACTCAGTTTCATGAACGTTTTTAGTAATTCGTTTTCAGGTCCTTTTTTGTCCACTGCAGTGTAGACATAGCCTTAAACAAATATTCTCTCCGTTACCCTATGGCGCTTACTATTGTATCACTAAAAGTTAGGGGATTAAATAGCTCCATGGTCTGGAAAGAAGCTACCAAACTACAATCAGACATCTTGTGTATCCAGGAAACACATCTGCTTCCAGAAGACTCCCACAGACAATTCCCTCATATTGTATTTTCGTGTCTAGACAAAAAAAAGGCAGGGGTCGCAATAGCTGTCAGAGACACATTGGCATATCGTCCAATTGACCAAATAATTGACCCACAGGGTAGGTTCATAATCTTAGTTTGTGAAATTAACAATATAAAATATACTATAGTAAATTTGTACGCCCTGAACTCCAGGCAACTTAGATTCATAAATAAAATCCAAAAGAAAGCTCAATTTCTCAAGGAACCCTCATCTTCTGCGGGGATTTTAACTTAGTCTCAGACTCTTCCATGGACTCCTCCTCACGACAGAAGATGGGTCATAAGAGCCTCCAACCTTGGTTAGAGAGGTCCTTCTTATATGATGTATTTCGTTGTCTCCATGCAGCAGAGAGAGACTTCACATACTATTCAGCCAGACATCAATCTTATTCTCGTATAGATATGTTCCTGGTGGACAAGTGGGTCCTACAAAGAGTTGTGAAGTGCGATATTGGTATTATATCTTGGTCCGATCACGCACCTATCATCTTATCTATAGGGATGGGACACAGTGGTCCAGCCCCATTTTCCTGGAAGAACAACATTAGGACTTTATCTGATCCTGTTTACCAAAAAACTTTCCTAAATCACCTTACTCAATATTTTGCACTGAATCAACCTTCGTTTTCAGACCCATTTGTCCTCTGGAACGCTCATAAAGCCTATATTAGAGGCATCTTAATACAAATTTCATCCAAGGTTAAGAAATTAAAACTTCAAAAATGGGACGAATTGGTAAAAACCCTATCTAATCTGGAATCTAAACAAAAACGTAACCCGACCCAGGCCAATAACCTTAAATTATACAAAGCTAGACAAGCCCATAGAGAACACCTCCTGGCGAACATTGACAACCAAACCAAAAATATACGAATAACATACTATAAGTCTTTAAATAAACCCTCTAAAGTAATGGCCAATAGAATAGCCTTGATACGTCATAAATCTAATATCCCCTTTCTCTCATCATCGGATGGCTCTCATAAAATTACTCATCCACAGTCCATAGTGGACGCATTCAGCGACTTCTACACTAAACTATATCATTTAAAAGATGAGCCCTCTATCTCACCCCCTTCAGTATCCGACATCCAAAACTTTCTATCCTCCCTTCAACTCCCCTCTCTCTCTCCGAATCTCTTAGAAAAAATTAATGCTCCATTCTCATTAGAAGAAATATCTCATACAGTATACTCCCTTTCTAGAAATAAAGCCCCAGGTCTGGACGGCTTCTCTAACGAGTATCTTCAGACTTTTTCTTCAATTCAGAATCCACACCTGGTTGATATGTTCAACTCAGCTATGTCAAAGGGAACATTACCACCAGAAATGTTACAAGTTACTATAGTTACGATTCCCAAACCGGGAAAATCTCCTGATACCCCAGCCAATTTTAGACCCATCTCGCTGTTGAATTCTGACACCAAGTTGTTTGTTAAGATAATTGCGAACCGCTTGGTAGATATCTTACCTAGCTTGATTAAAGCAGACCAGGTGGGCTCAGTGCGGCCAGGATACTAATCCCCCGGCGGTGGCGGACGGCGGTGATTCCCTCCATATCTGACTGGTTTACAGAAATATTTTTTCTGCAGAATATGGAGGAAATCAGAGCTGATAAAGAACATATGATGGACAGGTATTGGGCGACTTGGTCTGTCTGGATCGCCTTCTGTGCCTCGCCAGATTTTGCCACCTTCAATTAGAGGATTGGATTTACGCCTAACGAGACCTGCGGATATCGCAGACGGATGACAGTGCTTTTAGCTGCACAAGAGTCTAGTGTACCCGAGGCAGGGACTCCCTCTTTCTGTCATGTAGGATGAAACCAGAATGGCCTTATTTATAAGGCGACTGGTTCGCTATACTTGCAGGATGGATCCCATCTCTCCAGAGCCGAGTTTAGGTTTTGTGTTAATAGGTCTGCAGGTCTTGACAGCTATGCTGGTGTCGCTGGTAACTTTTTCCAGCTCACTATTTTACAGTTGTGCATCTGATTAAGCAATTTCCCCTAAGGGCTATGTACATGTCTTGTATGCCTCAATTTGTAATGTCCTGACGAGTGATATTCATTAAGACATCATATACTTTCGAAGCGTAAGCTCAATGGAGAGAGATCGGACCTGAGCGGCGCTCTCTCGATGCTTGTTATCTTACCCCATAATGGCATGTGTACAATTGTGATTAATGAAGTACCCTGTAGAACCTTTATTTTGTTATGCTTATCCTGTTATATCTTGTCTTCAATAAAGCTTTTGAATAAGAAAAAAAGCAGACCAGGTGGGAGTTATCAAAGGTCGCCAGGCTCCGGACGCTACTTGAAGACTTCTCAATATTATACATCACATAGGAAACCATAGAAGCAGAGAAGGCTTTTGACAGGGTCAATTGGTCATTTGCTTTCAAAGTACTAGAGAGATTCGGGTTTAGAGGCCCTATACTCCAGACCATACAATCCCTATATACTACCCCGGGTCCTAACTAACAACCTATTATCCAAGCCTTTCCAAATCACTAATGGAACACGTCAAGAATGCCCTCTATCTCTGCTACTCTTCGTGCTTCTCATAGAACCCCTTGCAGAATCCATTCACACAAACCCATCTATCTCTGGTATCAAGATAGCAGGTAAACCCAACATCATTTCCCTCTTCGCGGATGATGTTATTCTGACTATGTCTAACCCATCCCGTTCTTTACCCTCCATAATTGAAAATATTGAAAAATTCAGTAAACTTTCTTACTGTAAAATAAATTCCTCTAAATCCCTAATATTGGATTTTTTTCTTAGCCCATATGAATCTACATCGTTAAAAACTTCTTTTCCATTCCAATGGCAAACTAAGTCGCTTACCTATTTAGGTATTCAACTTACCCAAAAAAAGCTCCAGCGTAGCAAAAGCCAACCTTATGCCCCTATACTACTACCTACAAAGAGAGTTAGACAGAATCTCTAAAATAGATAACTCATGGCTAGGTAGAATTATCCTATATAAAATGGTAATACTCCCCAAAATCCTTTACTTCCTGAGAACACTACCTATACCTATTTCTAATTCGTTGTTTTCTCTATTCCAATCACAAATGAATAAATTTATCTGGAAATTAAAACGTCCCCGTGTTAAATCAACCATTATGCATAAGTGTGAGCGGTATGGAGGTTTGGGACTCCTGTCATTAAAAGCGTACCACATTGCGGTTACTACTGACCAGCTGCAGCACTGGTGGTCCCCATCCAACAATAAATTATGGACTTCTATGGAAGCCGGTCTTTTAAATACCTCCTCTTTGAAAGCTTGGCTGCTCAATCCATATGCCTCCAAACTACTTCTGGCCTCCCACTCCCTGCCAATCACAACTTCTACGAAATATTGGGACTTGGTGAATCCAGCCTTCTTCCCAACAATTGCCTTCACAGCGCTTCAGGTCTCGATCCAAACTTTATCTTTTAGTCTTCCCCACATATCTCTTACCAGCTGGGAAAAACAGGGTATATCCCACATCCAAGATCTGTTCACCAATAACACCTTACAATCTTTTTCCTCTCTTCAATCTCATTATAAACTACGGGATAGAGATTTCCAATATAATCAAATTGCCCATTTTTTAAAGAAACAAAGTTCTATTCCAACTTTCAAGATACTCAATCCAATTCTGTCCATGCTAAACCAAAAACTTCCTAAAACCCAGAAGAGTTCTAGAATGATATACAATCTATTGACCACTAATTTTGACTTTGTCAAAACCGAAGATATTATTAAATGGGAAAGGGAATTGGGAAGTACATATTCCGACCACCAATGGACGGTAGCTCTTCATTGGGCCCATAAATCCTCAGCTTCAGCTAGCTTTAAAGAACAGTATCAGAAACTTTTAACCAGATGGTATTACACCCCTCTTCGTCTATCCTTCATATACCCATCTGTCTCACCACTCTGCTGGCGGGGTTGTGGCAACCAGGGCTCTCTACTACACATATTCTGGTCTTGCCCCCTTATTAAATAAATTTTGGAAAGAGATCTTGAAGATGTCCTCAAAATTTGCTCAAACGCAATGTCCAGACTCCCCAGAATGCGCCCTGGTCTTAATTAATATACATACAATTCCGCTTTTAAACAGGACAGTTGTGTGTCACATACTCCATGCGGCTAGACTTGCAATCACTAGGAAATGGAAATCTTCTAACCCCCATCAAAATTAGATGTGGTAGAAATAGTCTCCACAAATTGCATATATGTAAAAATGTTGGCTTTTAGAGAGGGCAAGGCTTTTAAATTCTTTACACTTTGGCAGCCAATGGATGGATGCTGACCATTCTCTAACAACTTAATCGCTCCGAGACCATCTTGAAACTCGGGATGTACCGGTGTGGCCAATTCCCCCTCCTCCCCCCCGTCATCCCTACCCCTCCTGCCCTCCTCCCTCATATTTGATTCTTATTACAAATTGAAGTTCCTAATTATTCAAATTGCTCCATATAATTTTCATATAATAAGGTGTACCCAGCTGTAGCGACTGATTTTGAACCTCACCGAGACTTAATCTAAACAACGGTCGCTGGAATAGTGTTGCTATGTTCTATCTTTCTTTAGGTATATTCCACATCGCGTATGTCTTTACCACATTCTGGGTCAGTTTTCTAGTTGCTCAAGTAATTACAGAGCTAATAGTTTTAATTTGTTAAATTTGATATATGCATGTATCACTTTCGCAACCCATGTTTATACTTCTGGTCTTATATCTACGATGTTATATGCCTGAACGCCATTGTCTTATTGTTTCAAGATACACCTGTTACTGTAAAATTTAATTGGGGTATCTACCCCTTTGCTTGTTTTTTACCTGTTCTTATATTGTAAAAGTCAATAAAAATGTATTGTTAAAAAAAAAAAGGAAAACACATTTTTGCATCGCCATAGAGCCATAACTTTTTTATTTTTCTGTGTACGGAGCTGTGTAGGGGCTTGTTTTTTGTGGGATGAGTTGACATTTTTATTGGTAACATTTTTTGGGGAGACGAGACTTTTTGATTAGTTTTAAATCTGTTTTTTGGAATGCACGGTGAAGAAAATACTGCAATCCTAGTAGTGTTTTTTATTTTTAACAGCGCTCACCGAGCAGTATCCATGACCAGTTAGCTTTACTCTCTGGGTCGATACGATTACGGCGATACCCAATTTATATAGTTTTTTTTATTTTGATCACTTTTAATTCCATTGTATGTGCTGCAGGATGAACAAAAAATCTCAATTCTGTCACTGTTTTTTGTCTTTGTTTTTTACGGCGTTCACTGTACGGGTTAATTAATGAGACAGATTTATAGGGTGGGTCGTTACACATGCGGCGATACCAAATATGGGTACTTCTATTTATTTTTTTATCTTTTTGGGGTGATTGGCATTTGTAAAGGGGAACAGGGCGGTGTACGTATTTTTTATTTTATTTTTTGTGTTTGTGTTTTACTTTTTTTTTACTTTTTAACATTTTTTCACTTTTCCCCAGTGGGGATCTGTAACAGCAATCATCAGATTGCTGTTACCATGGTAGACTTGTACACAGCGTTGCTGCTGTGTACAGGCCGCCATGCCCACAATGCATTGCGGGCATGGTGATGTCACCAGACTACCCGGATGCTTTCAGAAAACATCTGGGGAGTCGGGTAAGAGACCAGCGAGCGGCATCTCCGCCACTTGCTGCGCTGATGGCAGGCAGCAGGAGCTCACTTGACAGGTCGCGATAATGAAGCGTTTTTCACCCGCGGCCGGAGCTCACTCCAGCCGGGGGTGATGCGGCATGAAGCCAGCGGTAATTTACCGCTGGTTCCATGTCGTGATCGTGCGCGGCTTGCCCGCAAGCCCACATGATCGCCAGGACGTATACATACGTCCATTTGCAGGAAGTGACTTCCCGCTAGGGCGTATGCATACGTCCAATGTCGGGAAGGGGTTAAGTGCACACAAGTATCTCTAGGTTACCACCAATATCTTCCTTCCTGATTAAACACAGAGCAGGGAGTGATGTCACCATGGTTGAAAGAGCAAAGGTTTTATCTCTAACAAGATTAGATTGTTCAATTGTTTACTTTTGAAAAGCCATTGTTTTCACTTCTGGGAGGTATGTAGCTTTGTTTCCTATAGATTAAATCTCCTGCAGTTGACTCCCTGCTAGGAATAGCAGAGTTGATATGCTAATCACGGCAATAGAACCACCCACAGCCTGAACAAGCAGTGTGAGTCTGAAGCTGCCTGTAACTATGAAATAGCATGGTGAGAAAACCCCTTCAAACATATGTGCAAAAACTATTGACAAAATAGCTGCTGCTAAGTCCAGAAACACTGTATATGCAATACCTGTCAGGAAAGAAAGAGGCTTTTTATATTATAAAGAGGAATAACAACAGGCAATACCAAGCTCACATAACAACACACAACAGATGAGTGAGTTTTGGCATGAACTTGAGCTGTGGCTAGAATGGCATATCAAGAATAACCTAAGCAATTAGTAGAAATATTCCCATCACTTTAGCAAAGCAAAGTGTGTGTAGAACATTGGACTTGTAAAGAAAATTGCCGCTATGTACGGTATGTATACATTGTACACAATTTTCATAATAATCTGTTGCATATTATATGGTTTAAGGTATGGATATGGTCAAAATCCAAGTTCATCAACAGAAAGTTTCTAATGGAAGAGCTTTACCAGAAATTCCTTGATGGCAATATGACATCAGACCGTGAAAGTGACCCATTTTGGGATCCAGTTGAAGTTATTCATTTAGCATCAGCTCATATTTGGCTTCAATCCCTAGCTTACTGTATGAAACTGGAAGAACAGACAGAACTTCTGGATTCTGAAGGTGTAGAAGAAGCCATTATTATGATAAACATTACCCCTTGCTCCAGTTGTGGAAGGTAAAGTGGTGTACAATTACAAATATATGAACGCTACATATTAGTTTTCTGCTGTCATTTTCCCATAAGCACAAGTTACAAATTGAAACACAATATACCTTTTATGACACCAAAAAGTACAAGAGTATAAAAAATATTATTTTATGCATGCATTTTAATTTTTTATAACATATTTTATGCATTTTTCAAAAAGTTGTTTTTCTACAACAAATTTTGCATGCATTTTAATATCCTACATTTTCCTGTTCTTTTCCTTACATTGCTGATATTGTGCTACCTTTGCAGCACATCTGTAAGAGCATGTGGAACATAATACTCAGGCTCATAGATAGGCTTATGAAGTTATTAACCTTAATCTCTTAACACATATATGGAGTGAATGGTAAATATACTTAAAAAAATATATTTTCTAGTCCCTTCAGTGAAGATGATGTTGTTGTTGATCCTTTGGAGTTATTAGGAAGAAAAGTTGTCTTCCAGATTCATATACTACAGTGTCTTGGTGTTCGATGGCTAAAGGAGTCCACAGACAGAGGAATTCAAATAGGGTAAATGATGTCTTTGCTACCTTTTTTACACCCTTTCCTACACATAAACTAATCACATTTATATACCGCCTTGTGCCATGGCCCTTCATATTTCAGAAACCAAAATGGTTGTAAATCAAACAATCTTCCGTCTGTTCTCCATGCTCCAGATAATATGTTTGCTAATCCTGCTAAAATAAACTACATTAACATTGTAATACAGAAAATAACGTAAAATAGTTTAAAAAATAAACCTGTTTAAACAGAGGACTTTTTTCAGGGAAGACATCAAGGACAGCTACTCTGCCACACAGAAAGCAAATTTTGGTTTGCAATTGGATGCAAACTATGCCTAAGAACACTTGAGGCAACATATATAAAAACTATCTAGGAGTAAGACTTTCTTTGTTGCCAATAGCAACCAATCAAAGTTCCCCTTAAATTCTTTCAGAGCACTTTATGACATGAAAGGAGAGCTCTGATAGGTTGCTATGGGAAACAAAGAAAGTCTCAGACCTAGACAGTTTTCATACATGAGGCCCTTGGAGATTACTTTCAAACCCTCTGATTGTTCCAACACTGGTTATAAAGAGACTACAATACAACATATTCTAGGGTAGGATTTGGGCAGTTTTACTCTCTCAGACAGAGCACCTTGCTATCTTAATGGCAGGGAAAGGGCAATTAACAAAAGAAGACAGAAGGACAAATATAAACAACCTTTAGAGATGTGCGTCTGTCCTTCAGGGAAACTGCCAACAAAGCTAAGGTGGCTGTTACTTCAGTTTCCTATACCATCAAAAGGCTCTTACAAAATGATGAAAATCTCTGACAATAAGAGGTCTGGCCACTACAAAATAAGATGACAAGTTTTTGAGAGTCAATAGTTTTTGTGATCCGCTTCTAACAGCTCAAAATCTTCAAGCACAGCTCAAAACAGCAAAAAGTAAAAAAGTTTCCATTTCAACTGTGAAGATAAACTTTTTAGCTTCAGATTTAACAGCTAAAGTAAAAAAAAAATAGGCAACTTGAGAAAATAAAAAATGTAGAAAAAAAAAAGAAATAAAGAAAAATACAATTTACCTTCAGTGGTCTAATGAAGAGTGGAAGAAGGTCTTATGGACTGAATTTGACTTCTTGGTTACATTACACAGGTTTTTGTTTGTTGTCAAGCAGATGAAGTTGTCAACTTGTACAGGGTGAATATAATGCTGTACAAAAAGGGCTACCACAGCATTTTGATGCACCGTGCAATATCTTCTGACGTACACTTAGCAAGACAATGATCCAAAACATATTTCTTTGTTTTGTCAGAATTACCTAAGAGAACAAGAAGAACCTGGTAGGTTTTAGCCAGTTTCTGACTGGGTCATTTAAAACCGACCTAAGAATTAGCATCCAAATCTATCGTGTGAATGTACCTTTAGATGTCGACTACCCAGAGACATATAGTCAATGGGCGGTCATTATCTAGTTAAAGAATAAATGGCCTTTACGTCCCCAAGACTTTTCTTTAAAAAGGGGATTTTTCACAAAAAAAAGTTTTTGCTTTAAAATGTGGGGATTTTCTAAATACATCGGCCTTTTTATGGTTCCTGCCATAACTCTGCTATCTGATTAGAGCAAGGAGTGACGTCACCATGGTAGTGAGAGCAGATTAATTATTTCTTACAAGATTAGCTTTTTTTAAGCAATTGTTTTAATTTCCCTAAAGAAACATGTAGTTTTGTATATGAAGTCAGCTCCCCTCCCATGCTCTTTGTAATGTCTCCCTAGATAAAAAGAAGTAAAATGCTAATCCTGCTATTGAAAACCCACAGCCTGAAAGGAGTGAAAAAAAAGCGGCTGTGACTGTAAAACGATTTTTAAAAAAATCATTTAAGCTTTTTTTGGGATGGAATGAATAGAAGGCTAAGGGGGGAAAGAAAATTTACAGGTGCTTTGTTGGAATTCGCAATAACTTGGGAAAGGACTTTTTTAAAATATCAAAAATCCAATGAAAAAAGAATGCCTTGATTGTGTAAAGCTGTTAAATCACCACTTTGTTACAACAAATGAAATTTAGGATTTGTAACTCAAAGTTCATTCAATTTTTTATTTATCTTAACTAGTTTATTCCTTCTTTTATTTCAAAGTACATTTGAGTCAACTGTGTAAGTATCAATAAAAAAACAAAAAAATAAATAAGGTGTTCTAAAACTTTTAACCGGTAGTGTACAAACACCTTGTTGCTGAAATGCCTGTTTGGAATCCAATAACCCATAATATAATTTATTTTAATTCATTCAATGTCCTTGTTTTATCGGCTATGACGATTCCGATATAAGTGCTTCTGGAACAAGTACAGTGGGGGTGCCCGTTGTGTGTTGGTAGTAGAATTTCCGGTTTTTTTTTTTTTTAAAATTTACTTTTTTAAAAACACAAAAAAGTTACAGTGTTTTAAATTAAAACTTTATCACAAAAAAAACAAAACAACATAGACACAAATTCCCCGCTTCTGGCTTTTATATTTTCCCCCTTAAACTTGTTCCCCCCCCCCTTCAACTTGACAATAACATCCGGTCTTCTTTATTCTTAGATAAATATCAAACCTTCCTAAGCCCCTTAAAATTGTTCCTGTAAAAATATTCTGTGTATTTAAAGAGTTCCATCATTTCCTTTATTTCCCTGGCACTAAAAGTGCTGGAAATATAAGGTTTCCATTTCCTAAAGAAGGTCTTGGCACACCTATCCTTTCCTTTCGCTTTTTTCTCTCAATATAAAAACATATCCTAAGCAGTCAATCATTTCCGACATTCCGGGTGTAGTTTCGATCCAGTGTCTCAATATACACTTTTTTATGCTGTGCTCACATGTAACCCCCTGTCAGCCCCACCATTCCCTTTTCGAGTCATCCCTCTGTGTTTCCCTTTAACTTATAATGGAACAGTAGGCTTGGGGTGTCATGGGGATGTCAATGTTCCATATACCCTTAGCCATTCCTAAACAGATTCACATCGCTCAATCTTGGACACGACAAAGGGACAGTGGGCAGATCCCCTTTCTAGATGCACGGGGCTGCCGTCAGATATTGGATTCGACTTATGGGAATTTGAAAGGTGACAGCCGATGAGCGTTTCCCAAAAATATCTCCCCCCACTGTACATTTGGGGTGGCCTTCCCCACCACCCCCATTCTTCAGAAACTTTTTTCCCTTGTATTTAGTTTCCCAAATTTTTTAAAATTGCTGCACTGTCCCCGAGGTATTTCGTGGATAAAAGTTATAATCTGTGACAACAAAGTTTTGTCCCCCGATTTTTCAAAAAACTCTTAAAATCGTCTGTCTCTCTTATGGGGTTCAGATTGCTACAGTGCTTTGCAAAAAAAATTCCATCCTCGTTCCTTTCTGTTGATATATTGGGGAGGAAAAGAATCCTGGGGTGTTTACCCTTGCCTTGGGCCCAGTTTTCCCCAAGCTTTCCGGTAGTCTCTTTAAAAGACCCTAACCCCTTTTCTATTTGGTATTGCCCTAACACTTCCTTTTGACGTTAATGAACCTTTTTAGCTTCGATGCAAAAATCCCGGGTGTACATTTTCCTTAATTTTTATTTTTTACATGTTTAGAACGAAAAAACCATCGATGTTTTAAACCCTATCGCCCTAAAATCCCATTTGATGATCTTGTTCATTTTTCGGAAATATAACAAAGCCGTTCCCAGTTTTGGAGAAGATTTTGACATCTTTGGTTAATCAAAGGTATTTGGGGCGGTTACATGGAGCATCGGGTCTTTTCCCTTTTTTGTGTAACCTTTTATTACGCCGGATCCCCAGACGGGGGAATGGGGTTTTCTTTTCAATAAGTCCCCAAATACCCTTTAATGACCCCTGCAGGACCCTTTCAAGTTTTTATAATTTCCCCTGGCAGCCCATCTGGCCCTGGGGCCTTTGGGGGGAAATTCTTTTATAAACGCCCGTTTTATCTCATCTCCTCTACCTCCCCATTTTTAAAAATTTTTTTGTTCGGTCAGAGGGGGATATTCCCTGCCAAATTTTCTTCCCTCATCAATATCCGGCAGTGGTTAAAGACTAAGTAATATTCCCTCAACATTCCCAAAATTTAACTTTTTTAGGTTTTTTTTTACCTCCCCCTTTTTTTGGGTTTTAGGCCTAATGGTTGTTCCCCCCCCCCCTTTCCCTTTTATAAATTGGCCAATTTTTTCCCATTTTATTTCCAAAAATGAAAGGGAAACCTGTTTGATCATAAAAAAGAGACTCTCCCTCTTTGTTGGGGAAATTAAGTTTCTTTTTTGAAATCCATCTCTCTTGTTTTTGGGGCCCGGGGGGGCCAAACAAAAAATTGGGGTTGGGACCCCCTCGGGGCAGCACTTAAAACCCGTCAAAAAGTTTTCTCAAGGCCTTTTTTGGGGGCCCCCATATTTGCCATGACCTTCCCCGCAAAACTGGGCCTTTCCGCTTTCCCCTTAAGTAGGGAATTCCCCATGAGCCCATTAAACAAATCTCAATTCCCCTTCCCCCCATTGGGTTAATAAGTCCTTGAACTGGTTCCCTCACCCAAAAGTGAGGCGGGGAGGGTTTTCCCCCAAATTTTGGGCTGGGAAACCCCGGGAAAAACCCCTCGAGAGATTATTACGGTGGGGAAACTGAAATCACAGATCACCCTTTTTCCAACCCCCCCTGCAAGGGGGGGCCCTTAGCCAGGAAAATTTAACCAATCTGGACCAGGGGTTTTTGGGGGATGGGAAAAATGGGGGTATTCTCTTTACTGGATTCAAAAGCTCTCCAATGGGCAATCAAACCCCCTATTTTTACCAATTTTGTAGAGAAACTTGTTCCCCCATCCCCGACCAGCCATCATACCCTTCGGGTTTTTCCCCGTCTTTAATATTATGCATGACACAATTTTAAAACTCTCCCACCAAAAAACCCCCCCTCATTTAAAATCTAAAACCCAAAGAATTTTTTTACCCCGGGGTGTTTGGGGCAAGACATTCCCCAGGTTGAAGGTCCCCGCAGGGGATCCAACCCCATGCTAATTTCACCTTTCCCTTTTCCCTCCCTATCCAAGCTGCAACTTTGCAGGGGGAATTTTTATTTTTTAACACTAAAATCCAGCCTTTTCCCTTTATGTGACGGAATTTTTTCCCCTCTCCTACCCCAAAATTTTTTCAAAAAGAAAAAAAACTTTCTCTTCCAAATGGGTCTCTTTCAGCAGCGCCATAAACTACTCTCCCAAATTTTTTCAAGTGTCTAAGAATGAGCATTCCCCCTTTTTGGGGGGAACGCAAACCCTTCAAAGTTTCCCTTGGGTATCCTCATAATTTGGGTCCCCTTTTTCCCGATTCTAGGCCTGAAACCGAAAATAGAAGAGTACCAACCCCTTCCCCTTTTCCCCAAATAACCCTACCCAACCAACTATACCCATACCAACATCTTTTAGGATTTCTCTCTCTTTTTTTGGCTTCTTTTTTTTTTTCGCCATTTCATCTGAGGCAAAAAACCCCGAACCTCAAAATTTTCCCACAAACTCCCCCTGTACTCCCTCCCTCTAACACAGGGTATAACGAGCGAACATCTTGGGTTTTGTAACAAGCCCTTTTCCCCCCCATATTCCGCTTTCCATAACCCTAACCTTAACCTTAGAAGATCTTAACTGATAACCCCGAACAGATAATGTATGAAATGTAACATGTCCGGAACCCCAACTCCCCAAATTCCTGAAATTTAATGAAAACCCAAACCGGGCCCGTAATCCCCAAAAAAAATAGAACCAACTTCTCTGCTATGCAAATTTCCCAAAGGAAAAAACGGGGTCTAAAAAACCCCCCCAAACAAAATAATATGGCCCCCAGACGCCAGGACCTTTGCTATTAAATCATCTTTTCCCCGGGGAAAAGTAGCGCTGCCCTGTTTTTGAGTCTCTATAAATTTTTAAATAAATCTGGGTCCCCCTCGTAAAGAACGAAGGTCTCTTGACTAACTCACTAAAAATTTTGACTTTTTTTTTGTAATTTATTTTGTGCCCGCCAACTCTTTAGGGCCCCTTTTCAGCCCCCCTCCGATGGTTTACAGAAATTTTTGGGGTTTCCCTGTTTCCGGGATAATTTTCAAAAAAGCTGGGTATTGCAAATTGAAAAACTGTCCTTTGCCCAAAGTTGAACAAAAACGAAGAGAAATTCTTTGTTTCCGGGTACTTCTGCGGGGTAAACCCGCGAACAGTAAAGTTTTTTTCCCCCCCAAATGTCAGGGGGTTCCTTTTAAAAGCGGGGCGCCTGCAGTAGAGGAAATTTTTTTTCTGTATTTTAACAAGGGAGGGGACTATCACCGCCGCGGCGGGCTTTTAAACCCCTTTTTTCGGGGGGCGAAAGGAAACCCCCATCCTATGGGCTCTCTTTTACTTTTTTGGGTGTTTCTCAGAAACCCAAAAGTCTAGGGGTGTTTTTTGGCCTAATTTAAGGGAATGGGGTTTGGGGTTTTCCTCCTAAACCTATGATCCCCCACTTATTTCTACGAGATCTATTCTCAAGGTCCTCGGGCCTTATTTCTCCAAGTATTCGTTCTTCCCTTTAAAAAGTCTCTCCATAGAACTCCCAACCCTCAAGCAGATTTATCCCCCACCCATTTCGGTCTCTCCTCTAATTCCACTATTTGGGCTGTATGTTTTTCTACATCAGATTTGATATTCGACAGAGCTGCCGTGACTGCATCCGACACTGACTTTGTAACAGCCACTTCTAGGGAGGCCATGATCTCTGGCGCTAACAGTTTCGCTACCTCTATGGCCATAGATTTACAAGAAATTGCAAGTCCCGGCACTTGTTCCTCATAGTCCTCACTCTCCCTTGACAGCTTGGGATCATTTCTATCTCAATTGAGGAGGTTTGTGGCTGGGGATGTATTAGGCAGAGTGTCTGCGTATGGGCAGTGTTATTAATCTGTGGAGCCATACTGCTTAACATGGTTCCTTTAGAGGCCCTGTGGGCACTTGCTGCAATGGGGTCTTTGCTGCTGTGTCCCTGGTATGTGCCTCTACATTGTCTCCAAAGTCCATGTCCTCCTGTAACACCTCTGCCCCCCCCTCCTCAGTCAGAGTTGTCTGCTGTGTACTGACTATGGCTCCTGTCTGCACCTGCCCTGCATGCTGCGATCTTACTTGAGCGTCCTGTAGCCCCTCGCTCTGCAGGTCCAGACATAAAATGTCAGCCGCAGCCGCCTCCTCCTCTTTCTCCTCAGCCGACCTAGAGACCTGTTCGGTCAGAGCCTGGATGAGCGCTCGTCCGCTTCTTGTAGAGCGCGGCGGGTCGGGCGCCATCTTGCCTGCAGCTCCTGTTCTGATGGCGCGCTCTCACTCTGTTCTTGAACTCCCGCTGCCTTGTAATCCTCCGTTCGCGGCGCCGGGTGACAGAGGAGGCTTGTGGCACCTGCAAGTGCTGCGGATTGGGGTGTGAGCAGTGCGGAGAGGAATGGATTCGGTGGGTTCAAGCAGGAGCTCTCACTCCATGCGACTGCTCCTGTACACGCCGGAACCGGAAGCCGAATTTTCCAGGTTATCCCTCCTTTCACTTCTCTACAGCTTTGTTCACATTCCTGTCATGCTGTTTCTGTCAAGAGTTCTGGTATCTCTGAAAACAATAATACTGCAGCTCTACTAAGAACCTGTCAATAACACAGTGGAAACATCCAGTATATTAAAGACATACCTGTCAGACATATTTTTTTAACAGAAGACAGTTAAGCTAATGTCAGAAACTATAATTTTTGACAGTTCTAACTCTTTTGCAAACAGATAGAAATGAATCAGTAGTACTCTGAAATAATTAATTGATTTCTGTGTTTATGATACATTTAGTATATAAATGCATCTCAAAAAATAAGAATGTAATTGAAAAGTTACTTTATGTTCATAATTAAAGGGGTTTTGCCACGATGTAATGTTGACGTGGGATCCTCCAAAATGGGTATTTAATCACTTTTCTAAATATATGTGATAACAAAAAGTGAAGCCTGAGAGAGCTACAGGCTGCCTTACCTGCACTTAGTTACTTCAAAGCTTCTATTAGATACGACCTGACAAGAGCTGCTGGCCGGGCTTGCGCAGAGAAAGCTTCTTATCAGAAGAGACAGAGCTGCAGAAACTTTCAAGGCTCCGGGTAGAAATATGTTGTTTTTTGTATACAGAAGCCACTAGTTGTAGTGTGATTATCTGAGTAGATCCCTGCTTTATCTGATGACAGAGAACATGAAGAAGCTTTCAAGCTGCTGTGGAGAAAGCTGTTGTCTTTTGTATACAGAATCCACAAGTTGTAGTTTGATTATTTGAGTGAGCATTTCACACGATCCCTTATGCAACTCTGTGCTCTGGCTGTCTGTCTCTCTCTCTCTCTCTCTCTCTCAGCCTTGGCTTATTTACATTTGCCTCTTAGCAGAAAAGGCACGTCCTGGAAAAACCCCTTTAAAGTCAAATAGAGTGACCCATGTATTGTATAGACCCATCACACACAGAACGATATATTTCATTGGTTTACTTGAAGTACCGGCCAGGACCATAGTTTACTTCAGCCGTGGCAAATTAACCACTAAGATGCCGCTGTTAATTGTGACCGCAGCATCTAACGGAAAGACAGAGGGAGGGAGCTCCCTCTGTCTCCATTGCCTCCCTGCTGTGCAATTGTGGAGTGCCAATGGTTACAATGACAACCCAGAAGCAACCAAAGTGCTGTAAGTCCTGTGAAACACCTAGATTGTTAACAAACTTCCTAAATGCTGTTTTGAATACTTTAAGTGGTGCAGTTTTTTTAGTTGAAGTAATATATGGGGGGTGTCTAACATGTCTAACAGGCCTCTCAAAGCCATGTTGAAATTGGACTTCTCCACAACAAAACCTGTGTAGCATATTTTTTTGAAAATGTGAAAAACTGATGCTAAATTTCTAAGCCCCTATTGTTGTAAAAAATAAAGACATTTTAAAAATGATGCCAACATAGAGATTCACAAGGAGTGGACTTTGGCTGGAGACTGTGCTTCAAGAGCCACCACACACAGACGTATCCAGGACATGGATTAAAACTGTCACATTCCTTGTGTCAAGTCACTCATGACCCAGAAACAACACTTAGAAGTGTCTTACCTGGTCTAAGAAGAAAAAGAGACTGGGCTGCTGCTCAATTTCCAAAGTCCTGTTTCATTATGAAAGTACTAGTGCATCTCAAAAATTTGAATATCATTGAATATTAAAGGGGTTTTCTAGGACTATCTTTATATTTGTTATAGGGCTCACAAATATATTAAACCTTGTAATGATTCTATGCAATTTATGGGTTTCTTTATTTGACTTAATTATCTTTTTAGTGATATTCAAATTTTTTGAGATGCACTAGTAAATTTTGCTTTAATTTGGAAGTCAAGGTTCCAGAGTCTGGAGGAACAGTAGAGTGAAATACTGCAAATTCTATATGAACAGAGGATTTAAACCAATATATCACTGCAAATTATAATCCCTCTTAAAACATAACTTTTACTAGACTATCTAAAATTATACAATCTAAACCCCTATATATTACCACTACATACCTAGATGATACAGCACACTGTGTACTATCTGTCAAAACTCCTCTCGCTGTGGAATAAGAGTACGCTATATACAACGCATATACACCGTCCCTATAACGCATATACCTCCTATTCAAATTAAATAGGGAGACTGATACTTAGCTTAGATGCTGCCAGGTAAAACGGATGATAATCCCCGCAGCTCCTTTGGTATGCTGGCACCCAGGATAAGAGGATCCCTCTTATCCTGGGTGCCAGCATACCAAAGGAGCTGCGGGGATTATCATCCATATACCTGGCAGCATCTAAGCTAAGTATCAGTCTCCCTATTTAATTTGAATAGGAGGTATATGCGTTATAGGGACGGTGTATATGCGTTGTATATAGCGTACTCTTATTCCACAGCGAGAGGAGTTTTGAATCCCCTGATGAACCCTAAAAATGTATGGGGGGAAACGCGTCGGGATAGCTGGGATGTAAGGTTTTATATACGCATGTAGTGATATTGTCTGTCATTAAAGCGGAGCCGCCCTTTATCGGGGCGAATACTCCACTGACAGATAGTACACAGTGTGCTGTATCATCTAGTATGTAGTGGTAATATAGGAACAGTAGATGGCCACAATCCAAGTTTCATAGTTTCATAGTTTCATAGTTTGTAAGGCTAAAAAAAGACAAGTCGTCCATCTAGTTCAGCCTGTTGTGCTAAGGTGTTGATCCAGAGGAAGGCAAAAACCCCCAATGAGGTAGAAGCCAATTGTCCTCATTTTAGGGAAAAATTCCTTCCTGACTCCAATCTGGCAATCAGAAAAATCCCTGGATCAATGACCCCTCTCCTGAATCCTAGTTACTATAACTTGTTATATTATTACGCTCCAGAAATGCATCCAAACCCTTTTTGAACTCGGTTATTGAATTCACCATGACCAGTCCCTCTGGCAGAGAATTCCATAGTCTCACTGCTCTTACAGTAAAGAATCCCTTTCTATGTTTATGTAGAAACTTTCGTTCCTCAAGACGTAAAGGATGCCCCCTTGTTCTAGATACAGCCCTGTGTATAAATAAATCTTGGGAGAGATCTCTATATTGACCTTTGATGTATTTAAACATATTTATTATGTCCCCCCGAAGCCTTCTTTTCTCTAAACTAAATAACCCTAATCTTGCCAATCTTTCTGTGTACTGTAGTCCACCCAGTCCTTTTATTATTTTTGTTGCCCGCCTTTGTACCTGTTCAAGCTCTACAATGTCTTTCCTGTGCACTGGTGCCCAAAACTGTACACAATATTCCATTGTGGGTCTAACCAGTGACTTGTATAATGGGAGAATAATGTTCTCATCATGTGCATCTATGCCCCTTTTAATGCACCCCATGATCCTATTTGCTTTGGCTGCTGCTGCCTGACACTGGCTGCTACAATTAAGTTTACTGTCCACCAGGATTCCCAAGTCCTTCTCCATGTCACTTTTACCCAGTGTTTTTTTCCATTTAACATGTAATCATGTAATGGATTTCTCTTCCCCATGTGCATAACCTTGCATTTATCAGTGTTAAACCTCATCTGCCATTTCCCTGCCCAGGCCTCCAACTTATCCAGATCCCTTTGTAATAACATATTATCCTCTATTGTGTTGATTACTTTACAGAGCTTAGTATCATCTGCAAAGATCGATATTCTACTGTGTATTCCCTGTGTAAGATCATTAATGAAAATGTTAAAGAGGATAGGGCCCAATACTGACCCTTGTGGTACCCCACTAGTAACAGCGATCCAGTCTGAGTATTTACCGTTAATTACTACCCTTTGTTTTCTATCAGTGAGCCAGTTACTTACCCACTTGCACACATTTTCCCCCAGTCCAAGCATTCTCATTTTATTTACCAACCTTTTATGTGGCACCGTATCAAATGCTTTAGAAAAATCTAGATATATGACATCCAGTGCCTCACCCCGATCCAGTCTAGCACTGACTTCCTCATAGAAGCTGATGAGATTAGTCTGACAGGACCGATCCTTCATGAACCCATGCTGGACGGCGTTATACATTTATTTTCAGTGAGATACTCCAGGATAGCATCTCTGAGAAAACCTTCAAACATTTTACCTACAACAGAGGTTAAGCTTACTGGCCTATAGTTTCCTGGATCACTTTTTGACCCCTTTTTGAATATTGGCACCACATTTGCTATGCGCCAATCCTTTGGACATACCCCGTTATTAGACAGTCCAAGTTGTTTGAGGTCCAGTATAAAGTTTCCACAGTCAGTAATGGTGTGGGGAGCTATGTCATCTGCTGGTGTTGGTTCACTGTGTTATATCGTCGAAGGTCAGTACAGCCATCTACCAGGAAATTTTAGAGCTTTAAGATGCTGATTTAATTTTCCAAAAGCACCTGCCCACACTACCAAAAGTACAATATCTAGTTTAATAACCACGGTAACACTGTGTCTGATTGGTAAACAAACTCGCCTTACCGAAACCCTACAGAGAATCTATGGGGTGTTGTAAAGAGGAAGATGAGAAACACCAGACCCAACAATGCAGCCAAGCTGAAGGGTGCTATCAAAGCAACCTGGGCTTCCATAACACCTCTCCATGCCGCAATGATTGTAAGCTTTCGCGGGCATGGTTCTCTCTACCTCTGTACCAGATGTCAGTTGCTTTCTTTGGACTAATGTTATGTATGAAAACACCCTCAAATGTACAGCACCCTGGAATTAATAGTGGTTTAAAATAAATAATAATAATTGATGCAGTTATTCAGGCAAAAGGAGCCCCAACAAAGTATTATGTGCATATAATAAACATAATTTTCAGTAGGTCAACATTTCTGTATTACATTTCTTTTTATCAATTGATCTTATACACTATTCTTATTTTCTTATATATTGAATTCTGGGTTTTAATTAGCTGTAAGCCATAATTATCCACATAAAAAAATAAACGCTTGAAATACACTACTCACAAAAAGTTTGGGATATTTGGCTTTTGGTTGAAATTTGAGGATGAACATAAAATTTCTTGAAATTTTTTTTAAATGAACTAAATGAGACTATCTCTTAGCACTAGAATGCACATGTCCAACTATTCAGTACTTTTCATACAACTTGCTGATCTCTAACAAGGAGTTTAATTGCAGAATTCACGACTACTTACTATCACCATTCAGACACTGTTCATTAATCAACTTGCCTACACAATTGGCAACCACGAATTTAATGCTGGTAACCTTACTCTCAACTCTTAATTTTCCTTCAAATCGCCAGCTTCATTCCTTCAAATTTATATCCTTGTTCACCAATACACACCCCTTTTTTGCCCAGAAATATTCATACCAAAAATATGCAACCTTTGTTTGTTATCAATACAGCTATGTGTAACTATCATATTTATTTACTTTTAAAGATACCGCTTTTATGATGTTCCCCAGTCTGTATATACAAAACCGGTCTGGACAAGCATAAATCCTGTGATTGATCATAAACTGAATTTCCTCGCAATGAACGTTTCAAATGGACTCTTGAGCTACCTCCAAAAAAACGCATTGGTTGTAGATCTATGGGGAATTCAAGGTAATTTTTTTAGTAGACTATTCCTTAAACTATTTTAATATTCTGCATGCTTATTCTGTAGTACACACCACAGAATGCATACACAATAGAGTGTTATCTTTTCCAAGAGGAATATGCGCATCACCTATAGAACTTTAGACAATAGCAATCCAAAAATTGAAGCATTTGTGTATGCACATACCTTTTTAATGCATCTTTCTTAAAATGTTCTGAATAAACTTTATGTTTTATGTTGGAGCTGGATCACAACCTCCATTTCTACACCAAAAAATACTGGTCAAATGACCTGTATAAAATGCACTATGTAAACCTGTGCAAGAGTCACATCTTTGGTTTGCCTTATTTAAAAAGAATGTCTCATGAATTTAATTTGACTTTCTTGGCAACTTTTGAAAGCAGTCTTCAGAGAGAGTTTGATTTGCAGCGTAATACGTTATACAACAAGATGTAATACATGTACAACAAAATAACATACTAACTGTATAGATTGTTTTTTGTTTGGTTTTCTGTCCCACTTAGGCTATGTTCACACAGCTTATTTGCGGGGCGTAATTACGCCCCGCAATTACGCCGTGTGGACGGGGGGCGGGCACCTTGCCGGCTCATACACTTTCATTACCAGCGGCGCGTTTACGCCGCTAGTAATTCACATGTCACTTATCTCCCCCCGCGGCGTATTCCCCGAGCAGGGAGAGGAGACGTAATCCATAGTTCTCTATGACAACTGTGGATTACCGTAATGACTGGGACGTATTCCAGCCGTAATTCGCGCAGTACGGAACGTAATTATGGACTGAAATACGTCCAATTTTAAGCCGTGTGAACATAGCCTTATGTGGCTTATGTGATTGCTTTTATAGTACATAGTAATACATTTTTGTATTACTATGTACTATGCCTGTGACCCAGAGGCCAATATTAACCTTAAGTACCATGTGATCACGTTTGTGGTTGCCAATGATTACACAGGGGAAGCCCTTTTTTCCTGGAGTCTTCCAGACAATCAGGGAGATATGACAAGTATGTGCATTAGAGGTAACCTCCCTAGAAGCAGCCATGTTGGAGACACTTCCTTTCTTTATTGTATGTATAGTAGGGAGTATGTGCTTTATCCATTACCAGATAAATATTAGAGATTTTTTGTAGTACATTCTGCCACTTTCCTCCAGAAACCCAAGAGTGTCAGAGAAGCTACATAAAGAACTTCATTTGTTTAGATAGTAGGCCTCATTTATCAAAACTGTCTAACAGTAAGACTGTCTTTGTTGCCCGTAGCAACCAATCGGCGCTCAACATTTGTTTTTTAAACTACCCTGAAAAAATGAAAGCCGAGCATGGAATGGTTGCTATGGGCAACAAAGACAGTCTTCCTTTTAGACTGTTTTGATAAATGAGGTCCAGTGTTTTTATCCTTCAGTACCTAGGACTTCAGCAATACAATAAAGCGCTAAGTCCTTGGCCCTTTACTGTCACAGTCTATAGAACCATGTTGACAAGTGTGCTGCAGAAAATATAAGCTGAGTATAAGGTAGGAAGCCAAAATAGTCCACAACTCATGTCAAGGATCTATGTTGTATTGTAAGTCTCTGCAAGAACATTTAAACAAGTCATTGAAAGTTTAATTCAAATTTTGTTAGTTAAAAAAAAAACTTCCAATGTGCTTATAGATAAGAAGCTAGAAACCTACTTTGGGGGTTAGTTATACAAATTTTTTCAAAAATATTAGTTATACATTTATGTTATTTTCATATCAATGTTTATATTTTTATTTTGATTAATTTTACAGAAGGTTGTCCTGAACTTGACTGGTCTCTTCTACACAAAGAATACACAGATGAAGGATGTATTTTAATTGATAGCATGAAAAGTTTACTCCCTAATCCCAATTTAATGGCAAGTATCAACCTATCAAATTTAATGAACATAACATGCAATAGAGAAAACTTACTAATATGGGTTGATGATGTGGTGTGGAGATTTGTCTGTGCAGCAGTCATCATAAATTGAATTTTCAATATACATGTTTTCTATTTAATGAGACTTCTAAAACAGCAAGATATCTTTCACTTTCCCACTATCTTGCATACTTACAAGTAATTGAGGAGCTGGAGGTTGTCTTCTTATATGACTTAAAGGAGTTAGATAGTAACCAACATACTTATGTTATAGTTGATGTCTTAACTAATGCCATTTACAGGCACATAGATAAATGCAAAGGTGATGGATTGTTGTTGGGATGAAAGATAAGACTAAAGGTTTGCTTTACATGTTTTTTTTTTCTTTTATTTTTCTACCACGTTTCTAACTCCTGTTTGGGAAGGATCTGTTCGACATGTCTTATATGTGATGATTATTTAATATTGCAATGTTAAAATAATATCCACTTAGAAAAAAGGAATGGATAACAATCTGTATAGTGCCGGACAACACCATTAAGCTAATATACTTAAAATTAGTGAACAGTTTCGTTCAGGATTTGAATAGTTGAAAAACAGTCAAGAATGCAACAGGCCAGTGGACAGGATGGGAACATGTTATGAATGAAACTGGGTGTCAGAATAAGGAGTAAAACAGGTACCTGACAAAACTTCAAGGGGTGAAGCAAAGGCAATATACAGGAGCGGGACCAAAGTCAGGGTCAGGGACGTTCCACTGGCAATAAGAGCCAGGACAAACATGAATAGCAAAGCAAAGCAAGGCAATTCACCTTTAAACAGACCACTATCATCTAGTGCATACCTGGGCATTGTACGGCCTGCGGGCCACATCTGGCCCGCTAGCTAGCCGGATGCGGCCCACAGCGTTCAATTCCCAGGTCTGCATTAATATGCCCGGTATTAGAATTGGGCAGCAGCACAATGAAGTGAGCTCATTGCACCGCTGCCTCTCCCCAGCCGCACAGCCTATGACGAGGAGGAGCTGGCAGAGGAGTGTCCTGGGGCCAGTGTTGGGAAGAAGAGGAAGAAGCTCGGCCGGGAAGGATGAAAGGTAAGTATTAGTGTTATTTTTAATGGCGGTTACCTGTCTAAGGGGAGCTATATATACCTGCCTTAGTGAGGGCACATAAATCTATATACCTGCCTTACCGGGGACACATAAATCTATACACCTCCCTGAGAGGACCTATAGCTATATACCTGCCTGAGGGGACCTATAGCTATATATCTGCCTGACTGTGGGGACCTTACAAGACCTATATCTATATACCTGCCTGCTGGGACATATCTATATACCTGCCTGACTGAGGGGACATATATCTATATACCTGTCTGAGGGGACCTATAGCTATATACCAGGCTGCAGGGATTGACTGAGGGGACATATATCTATATAACTGCTTGAGGGGACCTATAGCTATATATCTGCCTGACTGTGGGGACCTATATCTCTATACCTGCCTGACTGAGAGGACACATCTATATACCTGCCTGACTGAGGGGAAATATATCTAAATACCTGTCTGAGGGGACCTATATCTATATACCTGCCTACCTGAGGGGACATCTAAATACCTGCCTACCTAAGGGGACCTATATCTATATATCTGCCTGACTGAGGGGACATATCTATATACCTTCCTGACTGAGGAGACATATATCTATATACCTGCCTGCCTGTGGGGACATATCTATATACCTGCTTGCCTGTGGGGACATATATCTATATACCTGCCTGTCTGTGGGAACCTATATTTATATACCTGCCTGACTGAGGGGTCATATATCTATATACCTGCCTGAAGGGACCTATATCTATATACTTGTCTGACTGAGGGGACACATATCTATATACCTGCCTGTTTGAGGGAACATATCTATATACCGGCCGTACTGAGGGGAGCTGTATATACCTGCCTGACTGAGAGGAGCTCTATATACCTGCCTTACTGAGGGTACAGAGTAACTTTCCACAAAAATAAACCCCCAAAAAGTTTTTTTTCCCCATTCACCCTTTTTTTTTTTTTTTAATTAATCGGGCCTTCTAAAACCATCCCAATTACTAATGCGGCCCCATGGGAAAATTAATTGCCCGCCCCTGCATTAGAGGATGATAGAAAAAGAACCGAAAACTTACGTTTTAAGCCACTTGTTCCAGTGCCACTGCCAGCTCTGGTGATCTTAGCAGATGATGTCACTGTGACCCAGCAGCCAATTACAGCCTGTAGCGGTCACATGCAGTATATCCAGCAAAAGACCAGTGCGGCACCTAAATAGCTGCAGGGTCACATGAACAATGAACGGTGATGTCATTGGCTGGGACCAGCAGCAGGAACAAGCGTGTTAAAAAAAAAGTACGTTGTTTTTCTTTTTTTAAAATATTTTCTACCATACCCTAACAACTATCAAGCATTTTAAACTTTTGGAACACCCTTTTAACTTTTTTATTTTCTTTGCTTGTTTCAGGACTCAGCTAGTCATGTGTCTGAGCTCTACCTGAAATTGTTAAAATTGGAACAAGAAACTGAACTTTTACGGGACATAAATAGATCATTAAGAGAAGAGAATATTTTCCTTAAAGAATCTATAAAGCAGTCTGACACACTGAAACGTTACGGTCAGTAGTTTAACATTATGTTTAAAGGGGTTGTCTCACTACTCACGGATTCATCCTGTTTTCTTGGTTTTATTTTTGAATTAAAAGGTTTATTTTTAAAATGGCCAAAAAGGGGCCTCTACTGGCCTGCGTGATGAACTGCTGGGGACACCAGGTCTGTACAATATTTGGCCCATGCTGACACCCCTATAAAGGAGAGTTTTAAAAAGGCCCCTGTGGGGCTAAAAGGGGCCCTTGGGGGGAGCTGATGCAGCCCATACAAGAGGGGAAACTAGGGATAGGTAGGACACTTTTAAAAGGAAACAATATTAAAAAATTGATTTTTTTGCAAAAAATTTTTTTAACCCAAAAATCAATCCTTGTATTTGAGAAAACCTTTTTTAACCCACTGAAAAAATGTTTTTAAAGTTTAAAAAATTTTATTTTATTTTTCCCGGTGCTTTACAAAATATTCATCCCCCTTGAATTTTTCCCCCTTTTTTTTAAATGTTACTCACAATTTTAAATGAAAAATTTTTTTAAATTGATTTTTTTAGGGAATAGAGAAACACAAGAAGAAAGGGAAATTTTTTGAAGTTTTAAAAAAAATTTATAAAATCTTTTAAAAAATTTTGAAAGTTGCAAATTAGAAAAGTGTGGCATACATATGTTTTTCAGCCCCCCCCCCTTTATTTTGTTTTTCCCCTAAAAAAAAATTCCGGGTGCCAAATTTGGTTTTTAAAAATTTCCCCTAGTTAGAAAAAAGGAGAAAAACCTTTGGGGTTATTTACCTGTAAAAAAAACAGTTTGTTTGTAAAAGGACTCAGAAATTTTGGGTTAGGCTATGTTTTCCCATTTGCATTGGACACAAAACGGCCCAAAAGCGGTGTTTTTTTTTTTTTTTCCCCAATGGGGGCCCGTGTTTCTTTTTGGGAGTTGTAAAAAAAACCGGGGGGCGCTTCTTGTATAAAACATGTTGAAATAATACGGGGGTTTTCCAGAAAACGAGCAGAAAAAAGCCCGAGCGTAAAGGACTGAAAGCTCGTTTTTTTTCTTTTTGCCTTTTAAAAGGGGCTGTGCAAAAGGAAAATCGAAATCTTCGGCGTTTTTAAAAAACCCAAAAAACGCCAAAAAAACGATCGGAAAATAGGGGGAAAGTGTAGAATTACCTTAGAGAACATTAGTAAATAAACGGGACCCTAAAAAACCAAAAAAGGGCAAAAACAGAAGGGCTCGGGGGAAAAAAGGTTATGGAAACGTGTTGCGGGGGTTAATTTTTAAAAAAATAGCCCAAGTGTTTGAACATCTCCATTTTAAGCAATTTTTCCCAATTATATCATTGAAAAAGGGAAAGGAATAAAATGCTCCCCACAAAGAAAATGGCGTCCACTTTTACGCCGCCCACAGAAGGAAGCAAATTAAGAAGCAGCCAAAAGGTCCAGAATCTTTTTTGGAGGAGCTGCAGAGACCCACAGTTTCTGGGGTGGGAAAATTTTGGTCCAAAAGGGGGGAAAACAATGGGTCTTTTGTACCCCCACAAATTGGCCTTTATGGAAAAAAAGGCAAGAAAAAAAGCTTTTTCCCAAAAAGAAAAAACCAAAAAAAATTCCCAAATTTCCCATTTTTGCTGGAGACAAAGCAAGCATGTGGAAGATATGCCGGGGTCAGATCAGACAAAAAAAACCCTTTTGGGAAACCCGGCCAGTTTTGGCCCTTTTTGACACTGCCCTATTTTTGAAATTGATAGGGTGTAAATTTTATTGGGGAATAACTTTTTGCCCACTTTTACCTATTCCTTTGTGATTCAAGATTTTTTTTCCCCCGTGACAAAATTGTGTTTTAAGTTAGAAAAAATTTTTTTGTCCTTACAATCCTTCTTTTTTTTGGTGAAAAATATCAAAAATTTCCCTAAAAATTTTTGAAAAAATTTGAAATTTTGGAAAAGTTCTAAAATTTCTGCGGTCCCAAGATAGATAATTATTCACCACAAAAAAATTTAAAACTAGCATCTACCATATGTCCACTGTAGATTGGCATACTTTTTTAAATGTCTTCTTATTTTTGTATGACATTAGGTGGCTTAGAAATTTAGTAGTAAATTCTCACATTTCAGCCTTTCCCCAAAGCCACCCTGCCCCCCACTACCCAAACCCAATAATCACCCCTTGCCAAAACACTGATGAGGGGAAATTTAACCCTGAAATGGCTGTATTTTAGAGATTGGAAACTGGTTGGCAATATTTTCCCTTTTTGCTTTTTAAAAAAGATTGGTAAAATCAAAAGGGCAAATTGGGATTTGTTTCATCCAAAAGGGGGTTGCATGACCCTTCCCCAGCTCTTTCCCCCCTAAGCCTTTTTGACATCAGTTTCTTAGTAGGGGGGAAAAAACCCAATCTAAAACTTTTCAACCCAAACGGTTGGGCCTCCCCCCCAAGGGAGAGATGCCCCCCTTTTCCCCCTCAGCTCCCCAAAGGCCCCCCCACCAGCCAACCAGTACCCACTCTGCTCCCCAATGATGGGGGGGCAAAACCCTGAAATGGTTTTTATGTAGATGAGTTTTACTGGCTTGGCAAATTTTCCCTTTTGCTTTTTAAAAGGGGTTTATCATTTCATTAAATGTTCTTCAGAATAAGGGGACAGGGGAAAACAAGGCAACTTTCCAATTTTAATGTCATTAGCAAAGCTGTCTTGTTTTTCACAGGATCCCTTTTCTTCTTTTTTTTTTTGGTTTTCCCCTGATATCCGTGTGGGCGGATCCCTCCTCCTTGTGTTTTCCAAAAAAGCAGAGCTTTTATTTTTCATTCTGTTTAGCCCCCAGTCGCCCAATTTCCCCGGAGCTTGCATTCCCTCCCTTTATCAAAGTAAAAGGCGGGGAAAATTTTTTACTCCCCACAGCCAGAAGAAAACAGAATAAAGTGCAAGGGGCTTCTTAATTTAGGGGAAAAAGGAAAAATTGTCCCGTCGGTCCCCCGCCTTCCCGCATAGAAAGGAGATCTGTGGGCCGGTTATAGAAAGCTGAAAATTTAACTTTAACAAATTTTCCAACTGTGAAAAGGGGAAAGAGATCAACCCGGGGCTTATTCTAGATTGAATTTCAGCCTGTGGGGTTGGGATGTTAAAGTCTTTAAACCCAAAAAAAGGAATGATAAGGGGGAAGGGCACAGCGAAAATGGGGGAAATGAGAGAGCTGGGGGAGTGGGTGGGGGGGTCTCGGGGGGGCCAGCATGAACGGTGAAGGGGGGAGGTTGGGAACCCGTGGGAGGGGGGAAAAAACGCCCCCCCCATTTCTAGGTTGGGGAAAACTGAAAAGCGTATGAATCAGCCCCAACTAAAGAAAGGGTACATCCCCCTTTAAAAAAATTCAGGGAACAATAAACAAATTGAGGGTTTTTTTTTCATTCAACAGAGGGGGGCCAAAAGAGCTTTGCAGTTTCCTTTTTCCCCTAATGCCTTTGACCCCACATTTTCAAAAAATTTCAATATAAATTTTTTTTTTTGGGACCAGGGCTAGTTCTGAAAATTTGGGTTTTTTTGGGGCCCGCATGTTAGATACCCCCCTTTAAAAGCTTATCTAAGAAAATAAACCCCCTTTAAAATATTTAAAAAGTGTTTAGGAAATTTTTTAAAACCCTTTTGGTATTTCACAGAAATTAAAGCAAAAATGGAGGAGAAATTTTTAAAAATTTCCCCTTTTTTTTTTTTTTTTTCAGATTTTAAAAATTTTTATCCATTATTAATGGGAAAAAAAACGATAAATGTACCAAAGGGGAAATGCAAATTAATTTTCAATTACCCCCGGTCTGCTGTTTTTTTAGATATCCCATATGGGATCCCTTTTTTGCAAATTAAATTTTTCTTAAACCACAAGCCTCAGAATAGGAAGAGCACCTAAAAGGGCTCTGGGGGCCAATTTTTTAATATGATTTTATTTAAATGCCATTTCACCCCAAAAAAACCCCATATAGGAAACAAAAACCCCTAAAGGGAAAATATCCAGGGGTGAAATGATTAAAATCGACCCCACAGGTTTTTTTCCCCAAAAAATTTTTTACATTAGGGTGGGGAAAATTAAACATTTATTTTTCCCAAAATCTGCAATTTTAAACTTAAAAGGGTTTCCCTATTTACAAGGGAATTCCCGGAAAAAAAAGGGACCCAAAAATTTGTTTTTCACAATTTCTTCCAAGTTCGGCCCAAAACCGTTAAAAATATGGATGTAAACTTTCTGTTTGGGGGGCATGGCAGGGGTAAAGGGGGAAGGGGGCGTTTTTTGGCATTTTTGGAAAAACAGATTTTGGTGGGTGCCATATCGCATTTGCAAAGCCCACAAAGTACCAGAACATGTGAAACCTTCCATAAGTCACTCCATTTTGGATTCAACACCCCTCATGGATCTCATCTAGGGGTGTATTGTGCATTTGGGGGGCACAGGTGTTCCATAGTGTTTTTTTGCATTGGGCCATGAAAATTGGGGGAAAAAACCTAGCTCCGTCATTGTTTTTTGGGTTTCAATTTTACAGTGTTCACCGTGTGGTATTAGTGACAGGATAACTTTACAATGGGGGTCGGTACAATTACAATTATATATATTTTATTACTTATACCCAATAGAAATATGTCTATAAAAATTGCGTTTTTATGTTGTCCTATTCTGACAGCCATAACTTTTTTATTTGCTGTGTGGAAAGTTGAGTAGGGGCTTGTTTTTTGTGGGATGTGTTTATGTTTCTATTGGTACCATTATGGGGTGCATATTACACTTTGTTCACTTTTTATTAAGGTTTTTGTGAGGCATTTTGAACAAAATACAGCAATCCTGGCAGTGTTTTTTATTTTTATTTTTTACAGCGGTCACCATGCGGTATAAATGACATACTAGCTTTACTCAGCAGGTCGATACGATTACAATGACACCCAATTTTTATTTTCATTTAGGTTTTACTGCTTTTACACAATAAAACACTTTTATTGAAACAGGAAAATATGTTTTTTGCATCACCATGTCCTGAGAGGCATAACTTTTTTATTTTTATGTGTACAGAGATGTGTAGGGGATTGCTTTTTGCCTGATGAGTTGAAATTTTTATTGGTATTTTTGGGGGGACAAGGCTTTTTGATGGGTCTTAAATCCATTTTTTGGAAGGCAGGGTAAAGAAAATACTGCAATCCTAGGAGTGTTTTTTATTTTTATTTTTAACAGTGCTCACCATGCAGTACACGTGACAAGTTAGTTTTACTGTGTGGGTAGATAGGATTACTACGATACCCAATTTATGTAGTTTTTTTATGTTGAAAAACTTTAAAAAAAAGAAGTTTTTATTGTGTAAAACAAAATGTATTCATCACTATCTTCTAATAGCCATAACTTTTTAATTTTTCTGTATACAGAGCTGTGTAAGGGGTTTTTTTTTGCGGGATGAACCGACGTTTTAATTGGTACAACTTTGGCATTTATATGAGCTTTTGATCACTTTTTATTCCATTTTATGTGCTGTGGGATGAACAAAAATCACAATTCTGAGATTGTGTTGATTTTTTTTACGCTGTTTTAAGGTTGTTATGCACGCGGCGATACCAGATATGTGTACTTTACTTATTTTTTATCTTTTTGGGGCGATTGGCATTTGTAAAGGGGAAAAGGGCGGTGTACGTGTTTTTATTTTATTTTTCGTGTTTGTGTTTTACTGTTTTTTCACTTTTTTCACTTTTTTTTAACTTTTATACATTTTTTTTTACTTTTCCCCATATGGGATTTGAATGAGTGATCATGGTGACGTCACAGAAAGCCTGGAAGGTATTTTATACCTTCCGGGCTGTCAGTTAGGAGACAGCAGCCGCACGATCACTGGCGCCGACAGAGCTCACGCCTTCTGTGTCTCGCTTAGTTATTGCAATTGCTACGTCGCGATAACTAAGGGATTAATCGGCCCCCCTGGAGTGATCTCCGGTCAGGGTGGATGCTGTGGGATGTCAGCTGTAATATACAGCTGACATACCACAGCGATCATGCGAACTCCGTTTTAGAGTTTGCATGATCCCCAGGATGTATACATACATCCAGGTGCGTTAACCCCCAAACAACCAGGACGTATGCATATGTCCAAGGTCGTTAAGGGGTTAAACCTGTTCGTCTTAATGACGAATACTATGTATGAAGGAAAGCTAACACTGCACACATTATCCCCACTATTACCCTTACAGCTAAAGGTGGTTCTACAAAGTACTGACTCAGGGAGGCTGAATACTTATGCACACCACACTTTTCAGTTTTTTAGTTTGCAAAAATTTTGAAATCTGGTATCAAATTCTTTAAAATGCATTTGAGTTTGTGGCTGTAACATTTAAAAATGAGAAACAACTCAAGGGGTATGAATACTCTTGCAACCCACTGTGTATAGGGAATGAGTAGCTCACTTACGTATGTTTTTTCTTTTTGCTAGGCTACAACAAATCTGTATTAGGTTCATGGCATGAACATTCAGCCAAAAACACCCATTCTGGAAATTCTGCAAAAGATGATATGAGGCTCTCTGGGTATCGGACAAGTTATGATGCAGACTTTGCAAAAGCCCTCAAAGTTTTTTACCAAAGTATGAATTCTATCAGAGGACACTTCTTACGACTGAAAACACTATAAACCACCGGTGAGGGCTTTTAGATACACCTATTTTGATTAGCAAATGTAATTTGTAATTTGTAAACATTTGATTTGTGAATGAAAATATTTGAATCCATTATAGTTTATCAAGAACCTTCTGCAGGGATGCTTGGCAGTCCAACATTTCCCTCCTGACTCTACCATAAACATAAATTTGCACGTTTAGCTTTAAATACATGTCAAAGTAGAGTGGAGAAGACTTCTGGCAGTGGCATAATCCTGCAGGAATAAAGCATTGGACATAATGAAATCCAATACACATATTTGACACTATTCATTTCATTTTACTGCTGCGCTACTGCGTCACTAATGAAAGTGGTGACAACAAAGTTAGATCTTTGCCCTTAATTTCTTACTGTAAGCCCTGGTAATCACCTAATCAAACTCAAATGAGTATACCATAGAAAGATACAAACTCTCCAGTGACGCGCCGGACTGGGGCCCCGCCCCCTCGGGGGAGGCGCGACATGACCCGGCTCGATGGGCGTGTCCGGAGTGCATGATGCGTTCGGGGCGTGGCTAATGTGCCGGGGCGTGGCTAATGCATTAGGGGCGTGGTTAACGGTAGTGCGGGGCGGGG
>JAODAL010020541.1:0-69165 GCA_025379985.1 Phyllomedusa bahiana
CCCCTCTGGGGTTGAGGGGGAGTTCCTCAGCGCTCACGTACTACTGCCGCGGCTGCTGTGCGAAGGTGGGGGGGGGGGGGAGGGGTGAGGAGCAGTACCACCGCCATCAGCAGCAACCTAAGTCTGGAGTCACTGATGAGCAGCTTCCTTCACCTGCCTAGTGAGGAGGGCAGTCGCCAGCAGAAATAAAAGAAGAAATAAAAATGAATTCATTAAATTTATATTTATTTGTTTATTTTCGTTACCCCCATATTATTGTTCATTTTATATACACATCGGTACAACTTCGTGAGACTTATCATTTGATTTCGGCCATGTACAGTTTTACTATAGATTGCATTAGAAAAACCCAAAAGATTGTCGCTCGCTCTCCCATTGGCCCAAATAACCGCGCCTCTTTTAACTTAGCCAATCACAAACAGAGCTCGCTCTGCATTTCTTTTCCCCATAGAAGTCTATGAGATAAGTAGCTCACCCGCTGATTGGCTAAGCAGGACGAGCCCCTCTTCCCCCAAACCAATCACAGTGCTAGAATATTTCCCATGGACAATAATAACTTTTAGGGCACCCTTCTATCGCGCCCTTCTTGCTCTACTCAAAATTGACCCACTACATATGATTGGTGGATTCATATCTGCCGTCTGGGCTCAACCAATCAGCTCTTTTCTGCCTTTTTTTTACTGTATTTTTAACTGTCCGCCTTTTCATGTGATTGGTCAATACTACTCCATAGGTTATAATGGTTCGCTCCTTTTCTGTTTGGGTTGGTTCTGCGCCCAATGAGAATCGCTTAAGGAATTTAAATTACTGTATTTCCCGGTATTTACTAACCAAATTCCTGTTTTAGCGCCGGTTTCAACGAAAATGCTTGTTAGGGATTTGATTGATTTAGTTTATAGAAGGTTTCACTCTTTTTAGCAATATTTTACACCTAATAAAAACGATTTTTTTATCATACTCCATGCCGCACGAGCAGAGCTGAGATGTATTTCTTTTGCGATATTCTATATGTATCCTCTCATGTTACGTTCTCGCTCCACTTCGCCTCCTCCGGCATTTAGACCAGCTTCAACGAGGTCTGCCTGTCGGAGCTGCAATGCGCCGCACTTTGCCGAGCCACAATCATACATGCCTCAGAGTATTCGAAAGTGCCGCATCCCGCCCCAGAACGCCCGCACCGCGCCCATTGCACGCCCCTTCATGTTAGGCGCATACGAAAGTGGCGAAGGTTGCGCCTAACATCGCATCACTGCGTCCGACAGGGGATTCGGATCGGTGATGCGACGTTTTCGCCAGAAAACAGGCGCAACTCCCGATCATACATGTCGCCCTAAGTCTTATTTTGCTCAGTACCCCTTGAGAAAGCGGACTATCACAAAACGCACGTCGGGGTGACAAGTGGGGCTCCTTCACTGGTAATAGTCACTAGCCTATATGCCACTATGTTCTCCCTACTTGCTTTGTGCTGGACTGCTTTAGTCTAATGGTGATTGTCTATATTGTATACTTCTAATGAGGAGATACTAATGGGATATCCCTATATGGGTATTTGGACCAGGGGGATAATTGCATAGGATATACATACGTTGTTTATGCCCTACTTTGGACTATGTTCACAAACGTTGTGACTATGGTGTATTTTACTCCTAATTACATCATATCTATTTATACTGTAAGGTGTTTGTAGCTACCTGCTTGCCTATTTTTGGATCTTTTTATGAACATCTCAATTTTGTAATTTTTAGAATTGTTATCAATAAAATGTATTACGATTTTAACAAATACTCTCTTTTTTTGTTGTTAGAAGCTATGTTTAAGGAGAGTGGTATAGTGATGATAGGGGGTCATGAATATATGAGACACAGCTGGTGGAGCTATTGCGGACTTTCATTTATTTATTTGTTACTAGTTATACATTGAAAAAAAAAATTTTCCCCCAACAGTGGGAGGGGGGTTTGGGGGCCCACGGGGGAGTTGATCGGGGGGGCCCCCCCTACTGTACGTAAAAATTTATACCGGCCTCTCGGACATAAATGCGCCCATTTTACCACATAATACAGTGTGAAAAAAAGAACTGTATTGTGTAGTACAATAGCAAGAGAGTCACATATCTGTCTATCTCACATATCTGTCTGTCTCACACGTCTGTCAGTATAGCATATCATAGACACAGGGCTAAGTGGCTCCATCCATATTCCCCTCCACTCACATACAATATCCCCCTCCAATAGTCCACATACAATATTCCCCTCCACATTTCCCTTGGTTATGCACCTCACCACCTTCTAAAATAAACACCAGCAAGAAAGAAAGTCTAACTCCTATCACAGGGTCAGGTGTTCCCTCACTCTTACAGTCAGGGACACATGTATACTACCACTATACTAATGCCAATATAACCTACAACACTGCCATATAGAGACCACATAGTGGTCAGACAACAGCTCAGGTCACATTACAGTGAATACAGTACTGATCCAATATAGAAGTAAAATAACCCCTGAAATCAGGGACTCACCGGAGACTTCTTATCTGATGAGTCGTTCTCTTCATCTCATGAGTCGTTTTATTCTCTTTTCTTCTGCATCCGTTCCACACCGTCATGATGACTTGTCCCGGCCACAACTCATCCCTGCAGAATTTACACACAAATATCTTAGAATCCTCAATTTTCCAGCACCTCATTACCCATTCCCACCTCTGTACAAACTGCCCAGGGGTGGGAGAGCGGGTACAAGCCATAACTTAGAGGCCTAGTATCCTGAGGGGTTGGAGGGTGGGGAAAGGACTAACCCCCTGGAGATAATGCAGGGATACAGGCAGTTAAGGCCTCCTTTAGGTAGTATACAGGCAGTTAGGGCCTCCTTTAGGTAGTATACAGGCAGTTAAGGCCTCATTTAGATAGAATACAGGCAGTTAGGGGTCTCTTTTAGGTACTATACAGGCAGTTAAGGCCTCCTTTAGGTAGTATACAGACAGTTAGGGGTCTCTTTTAGGGAGTATACAGGCAGTCAAGGGTCTCTTTTAGTTAGTATACAGGTAGTTAGGGGCCTCCTTTAGCTAGTGTGCAGTAAGTCAGACCCCCCTTTAGCTAGTGTGCAGGAAGTCAGGGCCCCCCTTTAGCTAGTGTGTAGGTAATCAGGGCCCCCTTTAGGTAGTCAGGGCTCCCTTAGTTAGTCAGGGCCGCCCTTAGGTAGTCAGGGCCCCCTTCAGTAGTCAGGGCCCCCTTCAGTAGTCAGGGCCACCTTTATGTAGCCAGGGCCCCCTTTATGTAGCCAGGGTCCCCCTTTATGTAGCCAGGGCCCCCCTTTATGTAGTCAGAGCCCCCCTTTAGTAGCCAGGGCCCCCCTTTAGTAGTCAGGGCCCCCTTTAGTAACCAGGGCCCCCTTTAGTAGCCAGGGCCCCCTTTAGTAGTCAGGGCCCCCCTTTAGTAGTCAGGGCCCCCCTTTTGTAGTCAGGGCCCCCAATAGTAGCCAGGGCCCCCTTTAGTAGTCAGGGCCCCCCTTTAGTAGCCAGGGCCCACTTTATGTAGCCGGGGCCCCAATTTATGTGGCCAGGGCCCCCTTTAGTAGTCAGGGCCCCCCTTTATGTAGCCAGGGCCCCCCTTTAGTAGTCAGGGCCCCCCTTTAGTAGCCAGGGCCCCCTTTATGTAGCCAGGGCCCCCCTTAAGTAGCCAGGGCCCCCCTTAGTAGTCAGGGCCCCCCTTAGTAGCCAGGGCCCCTATTCGTAGCCATGGCCCCCATTTGTAGTCCGGGCCCCAATATTAGCCAGGTCCCCCAATATTAGCCAGGTCCCCCCTTAGTAGTCAGGGCCCCCAATAGTAGGCAGGGCCCCCAATAGTAGCCAGGGTACCCCTTAGTAGCCAGGGCGCCCCTTAGTAGTCAGGGCCCCCCTTAGTAGCCAGGGCCCCCCTTTGGTAGGCAGGGCCCCCCTTTAGGAGCCAGGGCCCACTATATGAAGCCAGGGACCCACGTGATGTAGCCCGGGCCCCCTTTAGTGGTCCGGGCCCCCCTTTATGTAGTCAGGGCCCCCCTTAGTAGCCAGGGCCCCCCTTAGTAGTCAGGGCCCCCTTAGTAGTCAGGGCCCCCATTAGTACTGTAGTCAGGGCCTCCATTAGTAGCCAGGGCCCCATTAGTAGCCAGGGCCCCCCTTAGTAGCCAGGGCCCCCCTTAGTAGTCAGGGCCCCCAATAGTAGCCAGGGACCCCCTTAGTAGTCATTGCCCCCCTTAGTAGTCAGGGCCCCCCTTAGTAGTCAGGGCACCCAATAGTAGTCAGGGCCCCCAATAGTAGTCAGGGCACCCAATAGTAGTCAGGGCACCCAATAGTAGTCAGGGCACCCAATAGTAGCCAGGGCCCTCTTAGATAGTTTAAAATAAAATAAAAAAAAAAAAACAACAAACCAGCCACTTACCTGGCTCCGGCTCCCACTCCTGGCAGGTCCTGGCCGCTCCGTGCTGCCGCCGACTCCTGCCGCCCTGCATAGGCGGCGCGGTGAAGTGACGTCACCGCGCCGCCTACGTCAGCAGTAGGGGCCGGTGCCCGGCAGGCTTAAGGCCTAGCGTCTTCAGCCTGCCAGGGAGATCAGCGGAGCGCAGCGCTAGTGGCGCTGTGCTCCGCTTACACCGTGCAGCCCCGGGAGTCGGGGACATGAGTCCCCAACTCCCAGGCCGGTCTCTGGGCGCTCGGGACGCAGGTCCAGGGTGTTCAGTGACCGGATGCGCGGACAGGCCCTGGGGAGCAGCGGCACTACCTCCGGGGCCCACAGCAGCTCGGGGGGGGGGGGGCACCAGGGGATTCACCGATCCCCCGGTGGCCCAGTCCGAGCCTGTCCACCAAGTTCAACAAAGGGTGAGGAAAATGTGGATGAAGAGAGGGAGATATGGAGATTTTTTTAAGCTTAGTTTTCTCTACAGATGAAGGCTTTGAAACCCATAAGGCAACAACCACTCTGCTCTAAGGAAGATTTAATTTCTGATCCCAGAGTTGCCATCAGACAAGATCCAGATGTTTTATATGGCTACATACGTATTAATAGTTTTTATTTTCAGGTAGTTATCTAAGCCTTTCTTGAAACTGTCATCTGTTCCTGCTGTGACCAGCTCCTCAGGCAGGCTACTCCACAAATTCACAGTTCTCACAGTGAAGAAAGCTTTTCTCTGGAAATTGAATCCTTTTTCTGCAGACGTAGGGAATGTCCCCTTGTCTTTTGAGGTGGTTTTACATGAAAAAGCTTTGACCCATACTTTTTGTAAGGGCCATTTATATACATATAGAAATTAATCATGTCCCCCCAGAGCTTTATTTTCTCAAGACTCAATAGCTTTAATTCTTTTAACCTCTGCTCATAACTAAGATGTTCTATACCACTTATTAGTTTGGTTTTTCATCTTTGCACTTTCTCTAGCTCCATTACATCCTTCTATAACTGGAGCCCAGAACTGAACAGCATATTCCAAGTGAGGCCATACCAATATCTTATGTAGCAGTAAAATGACATCCTTGTCCCGCGAGTTCATGCCTCTTTTTAATACACACCAACATTCCTGGTTGCCTTTGAGGCAGCTGATTGACACTGCATGCTGTTTTGTAGTCTATAATCTACAAGTATGCCAAGATCCTTCTCAATGAGCGATTCTCCCAGTTTTTCTCCCCCCTAGGACATCTAGTACCAAGATGCAGAACTATAGATTAATCAACATTTAACCTCATTTGCCAAGTGGATGCCCAGACACTCAGTGTGTCAAGGTCTGCTTGCACTTTACGTACATCTTCCATAGATTGCACTACCCTGCATAGCTTGGTGTCATCTGCAAAAATAGAAACCGTACTACAAATCCCCTCAACTATATAATTAATGAATATATTAATGATATAGAGGAACCAGTACTGAGCCTTGGGGCACACTACTCATAACCGGGGACCTCTCAGAGTAAGAGTCATTTACCACTACTCTATGTGTACTATATGTTAGCCAGTTTTTAATCCAATTACACACTGTTATTTCTAACCCAATAGATTTCAGTTTACCCAATAGTCGTTTATGAAGGACCGTGTCAAACGCCTTTGCAAAGTCTAAAAACACTGTAACCACAGCCACCCCACTATCCAGACTTCTACCCATCTCTTCATAAAAGTAGATCAAGTTGGTCTGACAACTTCTGTCCTTAGTAAAGCCAAATAGTTTTTCCAAAATGGATGTCAAACTTATCAGCTCTAGCACCGCCTCCATCTGCACTGGGCCTGTCTCCAACAGCAGTGACTCTGCACCCATCAGAAACTTTTTTCTCGTTTGTATATACAGAGCTAAAGAATGATCGGTTCTGTCAATCATCTCATCAGCTTCTTTGAAGTGATTAGTTCTAGATTGAATTCGGGTGAGACATTGGATGTCATGTATCTAGATTTTTCTAAAGCATTTGATACTGTGCCACATAAAAGGTTTGTAAGTAAAATGAGAATGCTTGGACTGGGGCAAAATGTGTGTAAGTGGGTAAGTAACTGGCTCACTGATAGAAAACAAAGGGTGGTAATTAACATACTCGGATTGGATCCATGTTACTATTAGGTGCCACAGTGGTTGCTATTGGGCCCTATTTTCTTTAATATATTTATTAATGACCTTACACATGGATTTCACAGTAAAATATCGATCTTTGCAGATGATACTAAGCTGTGTAAGTTAATTAACACAATAGAGGATAATATACTATTACAAAGGGAACTAGATAAGTTGGAGGCATGGGCAGAGAAGTGGCAGATGAGGTTTAACACAGATAAATGCAAAGTTAGGCATATGCGGAGGAAAAATCCATTCCATGATTACATGTTAAATGGAAAAACGCTGGGAAAAAGTGACATGGAGAAGGACTTGGGAATCCTGGTTGACAGTAAAGTTAATTGTAGCAGCTAGTGTCAGGCAGCAGCCACCCAGTCAAATAGGATCATGAGGTGTATTTAAAAGGGCATAGATGCACATGATGAGAACATCATTTATCCATTTTATAAATCACTGATCAGGCCACACATGGAATTTTGTGTATAGTTTTGGGCACCATGCACAAGAAAGACATCGTACAGCTTGAACAAATTCAGCGGCGGAAAGCAAGAATAATAAAAGGACTAGGTGGACTGCAATACCTAGAAAGATAAGAAAAGTTAGATTAACTTAGTTCAGAGAAAAGACGGCTTCGGGGGTTACATAATAGATACATATATATAACTATATAAAGGGTCAATATAGAGATCTCTCCCAAGATCTATCTATACCCAGGACTGTATCTAGAACAAGGGGGCATCCTCAACGTCAAGATGTATATAGAGGGGTTAAAGGGTAGATAGCTGCATTCCCTTAGACTCTGTTAAATGGAATAGACAGCTTGTTTGATCATTGAAGCACATTTATTTGCAATATAATTCTCCAACCATTATTGATTAACTGGCCTATTGCATGCATCCTGGGCCTTTCCTTGTGGTGGGGGAGGCGGGCGATCGCCCGGGGCGCCAACGCTCCGGTCACCCGAGGGGAGCGCTGCCCGGCTCTCCCGCCCGGAGAATAGCCCCTGGCTCTGCGCGGCCGTTTTATAACAGCCGCGCAGAGCCACTTAGCAGCTGCACGCACTCGCTGTGCAGCTGCAGGGAGGAGACGGGACGGATCGTTCCCGTCCTGACTCTTCCCCTGTATCAGCATCGCAGGGGGCACACGGCTTTCACCGTGCCCCCTGTGACGCCCGATCTCCTCGGCTGGCAGCTATGCCGCCGAGGAGATCTCTGGGAGCTGCGTGACAGCGTAAGCGGCGTGGTGATGTCACGCCGCTTACACTGCTCTGCAGCTCCCGGAGCTGGACGCGGGGACCGTGGTTTGGTAAGTATTTTTTTTTTATTTTATAATTAGCTACAGGGGGCATCTACTGGCTACAAGGGGGGCATGTACTGGCTACAGGGGGCATCTAGAGGCTACAGGGGGGCATCTAGTGGCTACAGGGGGGCTTGTACTGGCTACAGGGGGCATGTACTGGCTACAGGGGGAATGTACTGGCTACAGGGGAGCTATCTACTGGCTTCAGGGGGGTTGTACTGGCTACAGGGGGGCATCTAGTGGCTATAAGGGGGCATCTAGTGGCTACAGGGGGTCATCTAGTGGCTACATGGTGGCATCTACTGGCTACAAGGAGGCATCTACTGGCTACAAGGGAGCATCTGCTGTCTATACGGAGGCATCTACTGGCTATAAGGAGGCATCTACTGGCTATAAGGGAGCATCTACTGGCTATAAGGTGGCATCTACTGGCTACAAGGGGGCATCTACTGGCTACAGGGGGCATCTACTGGCTACAGGGGGCATCTACTGGCTACAGGGGCATCTACTGGCTACAGAGGGCATCTACTGGCTATAAGGGGGCATCTACTGGCTATAAGGGGGCATCTACTGGCTACAGGGGCATCTACTGGCTATAAGGGGGCATCTACTGGCTACAGGGTCATCTACTAGCTATAAGGTGGCATATACTGGCTACAGGGGGGAATCTACTGGCTACAGGGTCATCTACTGGCTACAAGGGGGCATCTATTGGCTATAAGGGGGCATCTACTGGCTACAGGGGGCATCTACTGGCTACAAGGGGGCATCTACTGGCTACAGGAACATCTACTGGCTACAAGGGGGCATCTACTGGCTACAGGGGGCATCTACTGGCTACAAGGGGGCATCTACTGGCTACAGGGGGCATCTACTGGCTATAAGGGAGCATCTACTGGCTATAAGGGGGCATCTACTGGCCTCCGGGGTGGCATCTACTGGCCTCCGGGGGGCATCTACTGGCTACAGGGGGGCATCTACTGGCTACAGGGGCATCTACTGGCTACAAGGGGGCATCTACTGGCTATAAGGGGACATCTACTGGCTACAGGGGGCATCTACTGGCTACAGGGGCATCTACTGGCTACAATATACTATTACAAAGGGATCTGGATAAGTTGGAGGCATGGGCAGAGAAGTGGCAGATGAGGTTTAACACAGATAAATGCAAAGTTAGGCATATGCGGAGGAAAAATCCATTCCATGATTACATGTTAAATGGAAAAACGCTGGGAAAAAGTGACATGGAGAAGGACTTGGGAATCCTGGTGGACAGTAAACTTAACTGTAGCAGCCAGTGTCAGGCAGCAGCTGCCAAGGCAAATAGGATCATGAGGTGTATTAAAAAGGGCATAGATGCACATTATGAGAACATCATTTATCCATTTTATAAATCAATGATCAGGCCACACACGGAATTTTGTGTATAGTTTTGGGCACCATGCACAAGAAAGACATCGTACAGCTTGAACAAATTCAGCGGCGGAAAGCAAAAATAATAAAAGGACTGGGTGGACTGCAATACCTAGAAAGATAAGAAAAGTTAGATTTACTTAGTTCAGAGAAAAGACGGCTTCGGGGGTTACATAATAGATACATATATATAAATAAATATATAAAGGGTCAATATAGAGATCTTTCCCAAGATCTATCTATACCCAGGACTGTATCTAGAACAAGGGGGCATCCTCTACGTCAAGATGTATATAGAGGGGTTAAAGGGTAGATAGCTGCATTCCCTTAGACTCTGTTAAATGGAATAGCCAGCATGTTTGACCATTGAAGCACATTTATTTGCCAGATAATTCTCCAACCATTATAGAATAACTGGCCTAATGCATGCATCCAGGGCCGTTCCTAGGGGAGGGCGAGGCGGGCGATCGCCCGGGGCGTCGACGCTCCGGTCACCCGGGGGGAGCGCTGCGCAGCTCTCCCGCCCGGAGAATAGCCCCTGGCTCTGCGCGGCCGTTTTATAACAGCCGCGCAGAGCCACTTAGCAGCTGCACGCACTCGCTGTGCAGCTGCAGGGAGGAGACGGGACGGATCGTTCCCGTCCTGACTCCTCCCCTGTATCAGCATCGCAGGGGGCACACGGCTTTCACCGTGCCCCCTGTGACGCTCGATCTCCTCGGCTGGCAGCTCTGCCGCCGAGGAGATCTCTGGGAGCTGCGTGACAGCGTAAGCGGCGTGGTGATGTCACGCCGCTTACACTGCTCTGCAGCTCCCGGAGCTGGACGCGGGGACCGTGGTTTGGTAAGTAATTTTTTTTTTATTTTATAATTAGCTACAGGGGGCATCTACTGGCTACAAGGGGGGCATGTACTGGCTACAGGGGGCATCTAGTGGCTATAAGGGGGCATCTAATGGCTACAGGGGGGCATCTAGTGGCTACAGGGGGCTTGTACTGGCTCCAGAGGGCATGTACTGGCTACCGGGGGAATGTACTGGCTACAGGGGGGCTATCTACTGGCTTCAGGGGGGGTTTTACTGGCTACAGGGGGCATCTAGTGGCTATAAGGGGGCATCTAGTGGCTACAGGGGGTCATTAGTGCTACATGGGGCTATTACTGGCTACAATGAGGCATCTACTGGCTACAAGGGAGCATCTGCTGGCTATAAGGAGGCATCTACTGGCTATAAGTGGGCATCTACTGGCTACAGGGGGCATCTACTGGCTATAAGGTGGCATATACTGGCTACAAGGGGGCATGTACTGGCTACAGGGGGGCATCTACTGGCTACAAGGGGGCATCTAGTGGCTAAAAGGGGGCATCAACTAGCTACAGGGGGTCATCTACTGGCTATAAGTTGGCATATACTGGCTACAAGGGGGCATCTACTGGCTACAGGGGGGCATCTACTGGCTACAGGGGGGCATCTACTGGCTACAGGGGGCATCTACTGGCTATAAGGGGGCATCTACTGGCTACAGGGGGGCATCTACTGGCTATAAGGGGGGCATCTACTGGCTATAAGGGGGCATCTACTGGCTACAGGGGGGCATCTACTGGCTATAAGGGGGGCATCACTGGCTATAAGGGGGCATCTACTGGCTACAGGGGGGCATCACTGGCTACAGGGGGCATCTAGTGCTGATAAAGTGAGGCATCTAAGATGTTTGTTTTGTATATTCTACTGTGAAGAGTCGCTGCCGGGAAAATATGTCATGGCGTCTGGGACAGATGGAGAAGAAGAAGAGAAAGAGAACAACTCTTCAGAGGTCTCCTGTAAGTCACTAAATGTAACTTTACTGTAATCATTTATATGTCTGCAGAGCCTGTGTACAGCTGGTATCCATCATTGTATGGTCACTGTATGCTGGTAATATTAGGTGTAGTATAAGGGTTTGCATTCCGTAATGATCAGTTTGTATTCTTCGGTCACTATGTGCTGGTGATATGGGTCATGGTGTGACAGTATTATTCAGTCACTATGTGGTCATGGTGTCGCAGTATTCGGTCACTATGTGCTGGTGATATGTTTTCTTAGTAGGACATTGGCACTATTAGCCTGGGATTCTGGTTGGTGTAGCGGTGTTATTTGGTAACTGGATGACTGTTATTTAGTAGTTTAATACATAGCACATTGTGATAAAGCTTGTTGTAAATATTAGATTTGGTTGATGGTGATACACTGTGTTTCATTGTGGCGCATTATGTTACGTTGGGGCGGGGGGGGGGGGGGGGAGGGCAAAATCTCTTCCCCTCGCCCTGAGTGCAATTTAGCCTAGGAACGGCCCTGCATGCATCGACTCCAGGTGGTGGTTGATCAAATGCAGGCTCAGCTGGTATGTGAGTGCATCATCAATAAACTTCACAGGGAGAAGTTGCTACTGATTCTGCTGCTGCTGTAGCACCTCTTGCTGTGCCTACACCCAAGATTAAATTGCCTGACACCATCCTCGTTCTTCTGGAACTGAACAGCAAAGAGAAGGTATGATGCTTTCTTTGCTTCAGGGAAACTGTCATGACTGGACATTTTCTATTTATCTAAAAATTCAATAACAGAGTTCAAAAAGGGTCTGGATGCATTTCTGGAGCGTAATAATATAATAAGTTATAGTGACTAGGATTCCGGAGAAGGGTCGCTGATCCAGGGATTTATTCTGCTTGCCAGATCATACTGTGGTAGTTGAGAGCACGATATTCTGCGACATGTATGAAAGCTGTCTAGGTCTAAGACTTTCTTTGTTGCCCATAGCAGCCAACCAGCTCTGATTGGTTGCTATGGGCAACAAAGATAGTCTTTGGCTTAGACAGTTTTCATACATGAAGCCCATTGTCTTTGCATCAAGGAAAAAGAACTGCTGACAAATACTGCAGCAAATTTAGGCAATGTGCGGTGGATATACAATGGAATGACTCAGTTGTCAGTTGTGCTTAGGACTGTCTGAAGCCATAAAAGATGCTCGTTTGACATTCTCCGCCAAATATCCAAGATTATGCTATGGCCTTGACCATCCAGGTGGATAGAGGCTTGTGGGAATGCAATTCGGACCACTCTGCATCTCCAGTTCCTTTTATCAAGAGTATCTGGAAAATCACTGAATGGTCTTTACACACGGATTGAACGGACTTTTCAGTATCTGTTCCTCCTGCATGGATGCATGATTGCAGGTTCTGGTGATATAGGATCCATGCATGAACGGTGTATACCGCAGCAAAACTTAAGTATCCCTCTCTTGTGTATAGGAAACTATATTGCTATATACAATTGTTCTAAAGTTTTTGAATAAAGGTGTGTGAATATTTTGAAAATATAAATGGCCCACTGATTTGCCTGGTTACCTGTTTAAAGGGGTTGTCTCACTACAAGTATTGCTTTTTATGTTAAAGATCTTGCAAAAACAAGTCACTTTGCAATATATGTCCATTAACAGTGTTCTACCTATTCCGAGATAACCCCTCTTGTATGGGCTGCATCAGGTCCTCAGGTCGCTATAGCTACAGACCTGTTTACTCTGTCATGATAGGCTGCCAGCAGGGGTTGCTATGGCGACAGACCTGGCTTCTACTGCAGCCTAGTGGAAGCCAGTAAACACACCCCTGAATTCAAAATAAAACCCAGAAAACAGGACTGAGGTGAGATGAATCAATGTAGTGAGACAACCCCTTTAATTGTCATTTTGGAGTTCCCATATTTGGGTTAGATTAGAGCGCAGCAGCTAATTTTATTAATACAACTGCTATTAAGCAATTAAATTGACCTCATAATCAAGTTTATGTCAGTTGATAATATATCACTTTCTCAGGAGCTAATTAAAATTAATTGCCACTCCTCAGTCTTAAGTCTTGGTACTCTGCATTTTGAGTTTTTGTGTGCAATCTTCACTTACAGGGATTGTGTTGGGTATGCTCTGGATACACCAGTATGATCCTATAAATGACTGTGCACAAGAGGGACGTCATAAAGTGGAGTCATCATGGTTCTTTGTCAATACATTCAGCTCCTCTTTCTCTCTCCCAAAGGTCTGCCTAAATATTTGAATGATTAGTTCTCTGAAAAGAATGAAAAGTTGCCTCCACATTGACCTTACAATTGTCCAATTGATCTTATTCCGGATTCCTAACCTCCCAAGGTTCACTGGACCTGAGCATCAGACTATTAAGGATTATATTGTGTAAGTTATATATTAGACCCTCTAATTCTCCTATGGCAGCAAGTTTCTTTTTTTGCAGAGACAAATTCTGGAAGTTTGCATTCTCGTATTGACTTTCATGATCTGAACAAATAACTGAAGAATCAATATCAGTTACTCCTTATATCTGATCTCTATAACCAACTGCTCGGAGCCTGCTGCTTTCTTATGTTAGACCTTAGGGGTCTTATAACCTGATTCACGTTTTGAAGGGGGCTGAATGGAAAATGGTTTTTAATACTCCTGAGGGGTAATATAAGTGTTTAGTTGTGTGTTTTTCTGTAAACAATGCTTCTGCTGTTCTCCATAATTTTGTGAATGATATTATACTGGTCCCATTGTAGTTGTTTATTTGCATGATATTTAAACTTTTCCTTATGATTATGCTTTTTTGATCAACCACGTTTGTCATGTCTTGTAAAATCTTAAAGACAATCAGCACCATGCTAAAATAGAAAAATGTGTATCTGAAGTACAAAGGGTCACCTTTCTGGATTGTAAACTGTCTGGAAAAGGTTTCAGGATAGACCTGTCCAAAGCTGAAGCTATCACAAACTGGGTTCAGCTGAAAACAATTGTAGCTCTTTCTAAGGTTCATTAATTAATCATAAGTTCGTTAATAGATTTTCTAAATGAGCAAAACCGCTCACTGATGTGACAAAAATTGATTAATGTTGCTGTTTGTAACATTTAAACAATGGGCCTCATTTATCAAAGCTGTCTCATTGTAAAACTGATCCTGTTGTCTATAGCAACCAATCAGAACTCCGCTTTCATTTTTTTCAAAGCAGTATAAGAAATGAAAGCTGAGCTTTACTGTTAGCCACTTTTGACAAATGAGGCCCAATGTTTTATATCCACTCCAGTCCTTATTGAACCAGATCCCCAAATACCCTTCAAAGTTGAAGTGGAAGCTCTGTGGTTGGGGCTGGAGTTGTACTTCCTCAGGGTTCTTCTTCTTTCACAAACCTTCATCATTGTGCCTACTTCTCATGAGCGTTTTCATCCACAGAAAAGAACTATATCAGTAACTACAAGTTACTATGATTTGACTTTTGAAGAATGGCGCTGCTTTCTAAAAGGAGCTAAACATTAGATTACTGTTCTCTATGATGATAAGAATCAAATTTTTATAGCGCTGGCTACAACACTCGTTGCTAAGCAGGCCAGATGGGCTCTGCTTTTCTCTAGGTTCAACTTTCTTACTTACTGACCTGGAACTAAAGACATTAGGGTTGATGCCTTATGTAGCTTTTCTTAACCTTAGTTTTATAACCTTAAAACTGAACCTACCCTTATTAAGGGAATAGTTATATCCACAGTTACCACTGACCTCACTAAGGAAGTTTTAGCACCGTAAAATCTGGCACCTGTACCTATACAGTGGAACTGTATAGTTACAGGTGTTAGACATAGGTGTAATGTTAGGGGGGTCCAGAGGGAACTGGTCCCCGTCACTTTTTTTTGGGTGGGGGATGGTTCCCTCCCACATTTTAGCCATTGCAATAAAAAATAATCCATATGAAAGCATGAGGATATGGTAATTAGGGAGAGCAGAGCAAAGAGGAGGAAGAAGTTAACCCTTTGCCTCCTTTATTTCTGTGCATCTTGTGGGGCAGAGTAGGTAGAAGCCTCAAGTGTCAGTGCAGAGTGAGAGCAGCCCTGATTGGTAGAGCAGGAATCAGCAGGGGCTGCTTCACCAATCAGTCCAGTAAACTCTGTATCTGGGGCTGTATCTTTCCCTCCCATTGTATACCACTTCCCCTATGCTCAGCTCTCATCAGAGAAAAAAAGAAGCTCTTGCCGAATGCCAACTACACCAGACTACAGGAGACAGGTAAGGAGGGGACAAGGGTGCCAGGCGTGTGAGTAGGGTATGTACTGTATATGTGAGATATGTATATACTGTATGTACAGCCATGTCACGTCTTCCCTGCACTTACGCGCCGGGGAAAGTTAAAGGGAAGGGTGGCCGGCCCCGCAGCAGTATGGACTGGCCAGCGCGTACTTCTAAAACCCCCAACATATAGCAGAGCGCACAGTACGCCCACTTTTTGAACCAAAGTTACCCCCCTGCCTTTAGATCAGTTAAAGGTTCCCCAGGAGATGCATGATGCTATTCTGCTGGCAGGTCATTGAGGAAACTTTAGTATTTGTAGACTGGTATCTCACAGCTACTGGCGGACTACTTTTTGGCAAGATACCAAAGCCTTTGTGTTAGCCTGTGATGCTTGTGTCTGTGCTAAGCAACCTTTAACCCATCCTGCTGGTAAACTGTTACCCCTTCCAACTCCTTAAGGTCCAGACAATTTTTGGTTCTTCATTTCCATTTTTTTTATTGTCATCTTCCAAGAGCTGTACATTTTTTTCTGTCAACACAACAATGATAAGGGTTGTTTTTTTTGTGGGATGAGTTGTATTTCTTAACATTACCATTTAAGACAACATGCAATGCATTGGGGGGCAAAAACAAGAATTCTTTGTGGGGTGGAATTGGTAAAAAAAAACAACTGCACAATTTTTGGGGGCATTTATAAAGTAAAATAATAATTCTTTATTCTGCAGGTTGGTTTGATTCTGGCAATAAATGTACATAGATTTAGTTTTCGTTATACCACTTTTAAAAAAATAAAAGACTATATTTTTTTTAATTGCTTTGCATTGCCATTTTCTGAGACCAATCACTTTTTTATATTTCCATGGTTGACCATTTTTTACTGGGTGGTGGAATGACCAAAAAACTCAATTCTGGCACTGAGCTTTTTTTATGTTTACAATGTAGGTTAAATGACACAATATTTTATTTGATTGGACTTTTATGAATGTGGTGATACCAATTGTGGTTTGTGTTTTTTGATATTTAAATCTGTTTTTCTCACAGTAACATTTAGGGCCTCGTGTAGGAAAACTGTTTATGTCTAAGACTTTGTTTGTTTTTCATAGCAGCCAATCAGAGCTCCGCTTTCATTGCATATAGTGCTGTGCAAAAATGAAAGGGAAGCTCTGATTGGTTGCTGTGGGCAACAAAGAAAGTTGCAGACCTGGATAGTTTCATACATGAGGTCTTTAGTGTCGTCGGGGACTTGAACATGTGATCGCTTGTACTATACACTGCAGTATTCATATACTCATATATTGCAGTATATAGTCATTTATCTTCAGAGTGTAATAGAAGTTTGTACAGCAGACCTGAGGCCATTATTAAGGCTCCCAGCTGCAGTGACAACCTAATGGCACCTCGAAATCTCATCCCAGGTGCGCCGGTTAGGTGGAACTACACTCCTTCCAGACGGATTAAATGCTGTGGTCACATCTAAGCAGTTACATGGCCGGGATTGGAGTCATCTCTAATTCCGGATACTAGCAGCAGGTGCCTGCTGTAATAAACATTCTGAAACTATTGACAAACTGAAAGAATGAACTAAACCCTAAAGCATTTTTATGTTGGTGCATTGTTGACCATCAGATTGATTGTGTTACTTATCATCACATTGAATAACCATCATTGAGAATCTGAAGAAACATTCCTTTTTTGGTAACCAGTCTTGTTTATGTTCCATCTCGGCTACTACCGTGTTTTTCCAAAAATAATCCATCCCCCAAAAATAAGCCCTAGCCTGATTTTCACAGATTTTTGGAGTAGGCGTTGAATATAAGCCCTACTCCAAAAATAAGCCATTGTTAGTCAACGCCTCCTGAGTGATGTCACTAGTGTCCGCCTCCTGGGCAGTGCCCCTTTCCTGAGCCCCGCCCACCCCAATAAACCGCCTGTTAGACTGGAGATTTTTTGGAAAACTCCAGTGTTTTCAGGCTGAAGATCCTTAGAGGATGTCACAGTCACATGACTCGCAGGTCCTTCAGACCAGGCCATAGAGTGTAATGTGTAAGTGAAAGTTCAGTGTATACACACACATTGTATACACCCATTTATACAATCAAACACAATCCCTTATCTTAAAGTATGGGTACTGTGACTTGCTGGGACTTTTAGCTCTCCAGCATGCCACACTAGCAAGATAAGGAACTGAAAGAATAGACACGCACTCTGTGGTTTTTTACTACAGGTTATGTACAGTGTTGTGTGTTTATAATATATATATATATATATATATATATATATAATATTATATATATATATATATATATATATACACACACACACACAGTACATACTCTATAGTCAGAAACCATTGGGTGTGTGTGTGTATATACACACTGGTACTTGTAGTATCACAGCAGCTGCCAAGGAATATATAAAAACTGTCTAGGTCTAAAACTCGCTTTGTTGCCCATAGCAGCCAATCAGAGCACCCTTTTCATTTCACGTAGTGCTCTGGCAAAATGAGTGGGACGCGCTCTGATTGGTAGCTATGGGCAACAAAGTGAGTTTTACACCTAGACAGTTTTCATAAATGTGGCCCTAAATGTCCCAGCATGCAGTGTCTGCATCCATCGTGTTAAATAAGCCCTCCCCCCAAAAATAAGCCTTAGCCTTTTTTTGGGAAATGAAAATAATATAAGACCCTGTCTTATTTTTGGAAAAACACGGTAATAAATAAATACAGAGTGGTTTCAGTTCCAGAAAAACCTGAAGCAGTCCTCGGAAAAGCATAAGAAAGCTGCTGATAAATTATGGTCTTTGGGTCTCTCCTTCATTGTAAAACTAAAAATATAAAGTTAAAAGTCCCTTCAGCCAAATTCATTGGTCCATATGACAATACTGAAGTAAGAAATCCTTCTTCCTTCCATAAAACTTTCCACATCCTTCAGAATAAATAATGCCTTCCATAAGTCTCTTCTTAACCAGTTTTGGTGATCAGTGAGCCCAGTTGGAAATCCTCTACCTGCTATTCTTGTTAAGGAATATTTAGAAAAGATATTTTATCTTGATTATTGATTATTGCTGTATCAGGGGATCTCCGTAATATCTGATGGGTTGGTGAGGCTATTAGCCAGATGAAAGGTGCTAAGTGCCTGCTAGCTACATTGATGCTGATTAGTGTTGAACGATTTAATCGAGAAAAGTTAAAAACAAGTTGATTTTTACATTTTTCTCGATCTCGATCTGATCCGTTTTTTTTCCTCAAAATCTGGTAAAAAAAATCGAGATCGAGAATTAAGATTGAGCTAATTTCTCTGCTTCCTGTTTTTTTGGTGGCCAGCCAGTCAGTGCAGAACACAGAGGGGGGGGGGGGGTCAAAAACATCACCGCTGAGGGGGTAGGGATCTCATTGGCTGCTAAAATAACATGACCCTGTTTTATGTATGTCACTGTATTTTCTGGTGAATGCCATTATGATTACAGACTGTGAACTGAACACATTGCTCTCTCTGCTGTGCTTGTTTCAAAGCAGACAGACACACCATTTCCCAGTGATTTCACAACGGAAAAGCTGCTAGATAGCTGAGTTAGGGTTGGGGTACAGCAAGATTAGGAAATCCTAGACAGTAGTAGTTAGGGATTTTAATATTGCTGCATACTGCATGTTATCATTGCCCAAAAGTTTCTTGATGCTATTTTTGGGGGACAGCTTGTGCACAAGACACTGTTAGAAAATCTCTCAAAAGAAAATGCTGTGATATACTGGTTTCTTGCAGAAAATTCCGTGCCCAAAATTTCCTTGCTACAGTTTTATGTGGACAGCCAGTGTACAAGACACTGTTAGGAAACCTGTTCTAAAAAGAAATCGCTGTGATATACTGGTTTCTTGCAGAAAATTTCATTCCATGCCCAAAATTTCCTTGCTGCAGTTTTGGGGGACAGCTGGTGTACAAGACACCGTTCTACCATAAAACCCCATTTCACAGATACTCCATAAAAAAAAATAATCTGTTTCTAACCCTAGTTGCCTGTTGCAAAGTATAAGGATTCAATAACACTGTTGATTTTGTGTCAGGGTTCTTCCATAAGACCACATTTCATAGATAGTCCATAGAAAAAAATCAGTTTCTAATCCTAGTTGCCAGTTACAAAGTATAGGCATTCAAGGACATAGTTGATTTGGTGTCAGGGTTCTTCCTTAAAACCACATTTCATAGATATTTGATAGAAAAAAATCTGTTTCTGATCCTAGTTGCCAGTTGCAAAGTATAAGGTTTCAAGAACACTATTGAGTTTGTGTCAGGGTTCTTCCATAAGACCACATTTCATAAATATTCTATAGAAAAAATTCTGTTTCTAATCCTATTTGCCAGTTGGAAATTATAGGAATTAAAGAACACTTGTGATTTGCTGTCTTTGGGGAACAGTTCTTTAGTAAGAGACTGTGAACAAATCCTGACCTTTTTAATATTTATCTTTTTGAACACGGAGCAAACTAGAGGTGGTAAGCGAGCAAGGAGTTGCGTTGGTCGTGGAGCTAGAGATATGAGACAAGGCGCTCCTTCCAGTGCTCCGAACAACACATAAGCGAGCACATCATCAGTTGCAGGACTGTAAGGCCTGTCGTCGCTTGGTCGGTTCCCTGTAAATCTCAGTACTGAAGAGTGTCGCCAATCTGTTCTTCAGTGGTTAACACAACCTGAATCGAGCGGTTTTACCTCCTTGTACTCTCAGTCACAGCCACAAATTTCATTGTCATCATCATCGTCATCATCAGTCCAACCTGAAGCAAACACAGTCTAAGGGCGACATGTATGATCGGGCTTTTCGCCTGTTTTTTGGAGTAACCAGCGCCTCCCGGCCCGAATCCCCCTGTCGGACGCAGGGATTCAGTGTTAGGCGCAGCGTTCGCCACTTTCAGCTGCGCCCCGCATGAAGGGGTGGGCAATGGAAGCGGTGTGGGCGCGGTGTAGGCGTTCCGGGGCGGGACGCGGCACGCTTGAAAACTCCGAGGCATGTACGATCACGAGTCGGCAAAGTTCGGCGCATTGCAGCGCTCGGCAGCTCCGACAGGCAGACCTAGTTTATTTTTGGTCTAAATGCTCCAGTGGAGGCGAAATGAAGCAAGAGCGGAACATGAGAGGAAGCATACAGAAGATCGCAAGAGAAATCTCGGCGCTCCGCTCCGTGCAGCATGGAGTATGATTGCCAAAAAATCTCCTTTATAAAGGCGGAAAACATTATCAGAAAAAGGGCTGAAACCTAAAAAATAATAAAAAAAAAAATCACTTTCCAGAAATCTAGAACGGCGCAATATCAAGTATTAGGATATTGGAATTTTGCCGGGAAATACAGTAATTCAAATTCTGAAAGCTATTCTCATTGGTCGGCAGAAACCGGCCAATCAGAATAGGAGCGACAGTGAACCATTAAAAGCTATGGAGAACTATTGACCAATCAGAATCAAAGGCGGGACAGTTCAAAATACAGTAAAAATGCAGAAAAGAGCTGATTGGCTGGGGTAGCGGGGGCTTGGCTATCTCGGCCAATCAGAATAGGAGCGACAGGGACCCATTATAGCCTATGGAGAAGTTTGAACCAATCAAAATCAAAGGCGGACAGTTCAAAATACAGTAAAAATGCAGAAAAGAGCTGATTGGTTGAGCTAGCAGGGGCTTGGCTTTCCCAGCCAATCAGAGCGTGAGCTACTTCTCCCATTGTAATCTATGGAGAGATGGGCGCAATGCAATCTCGGCTCTCAGCGCTGTGCGGCATGGAGTATGAATACAAAAATCATTTTTATTAGTTGTAAAATATTCTCTGAAAAAGAGCTCAAATATTCTATAAACCTAAATCAATTCAATCCCGAACAACGCGTTTGTCGCCGAGACCAGCGCTACATCGGGAATTGCAACAGAGAGAATTGCCGGGAAATACAGTAATTCAAATTCTGTAAGCGCTTCTCATTGGTCGGCATAAACCAGCCAATCAGAATAGGAGCGACAAAGACCCTTTATAAGCTATGGAGGAGAATTGACCAATCAGAATAGGAGCGACAAAGACCCATTATATCCTATGGAGAAGTTTGAACCAATCAAAATCAAAGGTGGGACAGTTCAAAAATACAGTAAAAATACAGAAAAGAGCTGATTGGCTGAGCTAGCGGTGGCTTGGCTATCCCAGCCAATCAGAGCGCAAGCTACTTCTCCCATTGTAGTCTATGGAGAGATCGGCGCAATGCAATCTCGGCGCTCAGCGCCGTGCGGCATGGAGTATGATTAAAAAACTAATTTTTATTAAGTGTAAAACATTATCAGATAAAGCGCTGAAACCTTCTCTAAAAATAAATCAGTTAAATCCCTAACAACGCATTTGTCGCCGAGACCGGCGCTACATAAGGAATTGCAATATAGAGAATTGCCGGGAAATACAGTAATTCAAATTGTTTAAGCTCTTCTGATTGGTCGGCATAAACCAGCCAATCAGAATAGGAGCGACAGTGGCCCTTTCTAACCTATGGAGGAGTATTGACCAATCCGAATAGGAGCGACAGGGACCCATTCTAACCTATGGAGAAATATTGACCAATCATATTCAAAGGCGGGACAGTTCAAAATACAGTAAAAAGGCAGAAACGAGCTGATTGGTTGAAGCGGCGGGGGCTCGTCCAACTTAGCCAATCAGAGCGCGAGCTACTTTCTCATAGAGTTCTATGGGGAAAAGAAATTCAGAGTGAGCTCTGTGATTGGCTAAGTTAAAAGAGGCGCGGTTATTTGGACCAATGGGAGAGCGAGCGACGCTCCTATGGGTTTTCTAATGCAATCTGAAATAAAACTGTACATGGCCGAAATCAAATGATAAGACTCCAGAAGTTGTCCCGATGTGTATATAAAATGAATAATAATATTTGGGTAAAGAAAAAAAAAAATTAAATCAATAAAATCCTGTTTATTTCTTTATTTTCGTTACACCAATACTATTGATCCTTGGCTAACGAAAATAAAGAAATAAACCTGATTTTATTGAATTAATATTTTTTTTTTCTTTACCCCCATATTAGGTAAAGAAAGGCCACATAGGTCCTGGGCTTCCAACCACTGTGACATCCTCTGTCTCCTCCTCTCTCCGCCACTTCCAAGACCAAGAGATCCTCTGCTGCCGATGTGCTGGAGCAGCATGAGCAAGCACCATCCCCAGCCCCAGACATTGTCGGACGATTCTCACCGCCACCCAGTGACTGGGTGCTAAGAACCTGGTGCCAGGCAAGGTGGTGTGTGACCACAGGAAAAATCTCCTTGCTGCCCTTAAGATCAGTAAACTTACGCACATCCCTTGCCTGGCACACGTCAAGAACCTGGTTGTGCAGAAATTTGTTAAGCGCCACCTGGGTCTTGACTGTCTGCCGAGGTCTTACATCACACTTCCGGCGCTCGCACCCTGCTTCGGCGCGACTGGCAGCGTTGCAGCGTCATCTGGGCCTAGTGCGGACCTCAGGGTGTTGAGCCATAGATAGTGGAGGCAGGTGAAAGATCTCTGCACCATCCTTGCCAGTTTTGAAGATGCCACCAAAATGGTCAGTCAGGAAAATGCCATTGTCAACATGACCATTGTATTGATATTTTTACTGGAACAAGTGTTAGACACTCTGCGGCAGCAGTAATGGAGGAGGAGGCAGACACAGATGCGGACACAGAGCCTTACTCGCCAGAGGATGTAGAAGGCCCGACTGTTTCCCTAATTTATAGGTCTTCTTTAGGTGGTGGTTCGGGGTCCAGGGCTGGTGCAGGATGGCACTTCAGCTCACAGAGTACAGCACATGAGGATAGCCAGGGCTGTGGTAACACTCAGGATGAGGAAGTGGAGAAGGAGGATGAGGCAGGGCTGGACACCGATGGTACTGATTTTCCTTCAGTGGTAAGAGGTTGGCACAGATTTCAGGAGAAGGAGGAAGAGGAGGAAGATCGGTTTAGTGCCCCTCGACCATGAGTGCTTGGTTGCTACATTACCTGCAACATGATCCACGCATTAAGGCAATCAAAATGAACAGCAGTTAGTGGGTGGCCACTCGCTTTGATCCAAGTTACAAATCAAAAGTCAGAAAATTCCTTCCACCCACACAAATTGACAGTAGAATGCAGGAATTTGAGATAGTGCTCATTGACCAATAGTCTCAAAAATAAAGAAATCTACTAAGAGAACAAAGAGTGACTTTTAATAACTATTTTTACTATTTTGCCATAGGCAAACTTAAACTCTATCAGTTCTCAATATATAAAGCACTAAAACTTAACTTTTATTATGTACAACACTTAACCTCTATACACACTTTTTAAAAACCTGATTCCTAACCTCTCAATTTGTCTCATAACTTTATCCCTTTCTAATTCTGAAAGAATAACTCCTTTTCTATTTTAAAATCTGGTGGAACACCACCTATATCTGCAGGGAATATATATAGTGATTTGCTAACTGCAAAAAGGATCCAAAACATCTTACTTGGGCAGTCGTCCCTAATCTGATGGGCATGAAGCATAGAAAAATCACAAATTAAAATGTAATGCCTGAGCTCCCCAACATGTTTCACCAGCAAATGGGCTTGATCAGGGGATAGAGGTCTGGACTAGTAAACTGTAGCATGTCTTCTTTACAGTGTGAAATACACATTAGACATTGAAAAAAATCAATGGTCCTATTGAAAAAGTCTTTTTCCAAATATTCATTTCTTCTTGCTAATTTTATTATGAGTGTCCAAAAGGTAATTTTTGCTGTTTTTGTGGTCAGGCCACTGTAAAAGACACCAATTGTAAAGGTCCTATTGAAATAAATCTTATTTCAAATACTCATTTCTTCTTGCTAATTTTATTCTATGTGTCCATAAGGTCATTTTTTTTCTGGTTTGGGGTCAGGCCACTGTAAAAGACACCAATAGTAAAGGTCCTATTGAAAAAAACCTTATTTCAAATACTCATTTCTTCTTGCTAATTTTATTCTATGTGTCCATAAGGTAATTTTTTCTGGTTTTGGGGTCAGGCCACTGTAAAAGACACCGTTACTAAATGTCCTATAAAAAAAAAATCGTATTCAAAATACTCATTTCTTCTTGCTAATTTTATTATGAGTGTCCAAAAGGTAATTTTTGCTGCTTTTGGGGTCAGGCCACTGTAAAAGACACCGTTAGTAAATGTCCTATTGAAAAGAATCTTATTTCAAATACTCATTTCTTCTTGCATATTTTATTCTGAGTGTCCAAAAGGTCATTTTTGCTGGTTTTACGATCAGGCTACTGTAAAAGGGGTGCCAGGGGTGCCAGTAGTGCAGTACTCCTGTCAGTGGCCCTAATCAAAAAGGGCCCCAGTGATATGTTAAAAATAGAAAGTAGTAATGGGTGGGGGCCCCATTTGATTTAGCTGCATGGGGTCCTGAAATGGTTAATAGATGACTGATGGAAGCCCTGGCTACTACTATACCCCCTATACCTACAGCCCTGCCAGCTGAACCTCCATGTTCCCCGTTTGGATGTTCTTGCTGCAACCACATATATGACATGTCCTTGGGCCCAAGTGAAAAAAGTGATAGGGGTCTCCTGCCAGTTACAATGTGCCATTTCCAAAATCGATGTCTTATGCGTCAAAGGGGCCCCGTGGCAGCTGTTACCGCTGTACCTGCTATAACTACGCTGTCCTCATCTTTTCGGTTAGCCATTGAAAGGAATGAATTATTTTAGCCTGTGAATTTTTTTCTGTGACTCTCAGAGCCAAATTGTCTTCACTAAGTTGTACCACGTATCCAGTTAACTGTTATGGATGGTAATTCCAGTTTCGCCTCACCTGTTTCAATATAAAAATTAACCTAATCATCTTCTCCCATTAACTTTAATGGGAATCAGCGATTGATCGAGATCGAAAATCGATACGATTTTCTTTAAAGGGGTTTTGCCAGGATGTGAGTTACTTACCTCCTTATTAGCACGGGAGTAGAATATAAACAAATCATGCTGAGTCATGAAGGCTGCAGGGGAGAGAGGGAGGGGTGAGCAGAGAGTGAGGAATAAGGGAGCGTCTCAAAACTTAACTCAAATAACAACTTTACAACAGTTGATTCTATACAGCAAGACACAGGCTCATAAACTGCACTTTCTCCCCAGCCCCTTGAAGCTCATTAATTTTCCCTGTCATGAGATAAGAAGTGTTTCACGCAAGCGCACACTCCTCTGGTCGTGTCTAATGCAAGCTTTCAGGTAACTAAGGGGGATTGAGAAATGCTGTAGCTCTCAGAGTCTTCACTTTTAGTAATCACATATATTTAGAAAAGTGATTAAATACCCATTTTGGAGGATCCCACGTCAACATTACATCGTGGCAAAACCCCTTTAAGATTGACAATCGGCTCAATCTAGATTTTTTTAGTGATCGCTAGGGAGGGGTGAATCGATTCTAATGAAGTGGAACTTGTTTAGAATTTCAGGAAAACTTTGGTTCTGCACGAAGCTGAAGTTTAGGGTGATTCGTGAGAATGAAGCATCTTTTTTATTGGTAAAATGGCTGCGAGCACATGGCGTTACATGGGGCAGAGAACTCTGGGAGGAAGAAAGGAACACCCTCAATGACATGTGCAGACATGAAGCCAATCAGCGACCGGTGGGCTTCTGTGACAGCACAGTTCTATAAATACGGACGCCATCTTAAATCCTCACACTTCTCACTGTGGATGAAATGTATGAAGATCTGCGCGTCGCAGCGCCCGTTTTCACGGGATATTTAGTGAAAGCTGCGCCTCATTTATGTCGGCGCCCGAGGTGCAGAAGGTCTGCGCCTCACCTGTATCTAAATAGATCGTAAGATTCACCGCCCGAGGAGGTGCGCTCATACATGCGGTGAAAAGTTCCCTGCGCCTCGCCAGTGTGTGAGGGGCAGTGCAGAACTTAGGCGCAGAAGGACTGGGCCTAACATGTATTACGATTAGAGACAGGCTGGAAAACAGTGAGAAATCATTAATCATGTTAGTGAATAGCAAAAAGAGTTGTCTTTCAAATGAATGAATGAAGTGAAAAATCAAAGCTGAATCAAATACATAGCAATGTATAGAAAAAGTTGATCATTTAAAATCTAAGCAAATATATATAAGCTCTTCAAAGAAAGAAATAATAGCTAGAACAGGTCTTAAAAAAGGGAGAGAATGGAACTAATTTTAAATTCAGTAAGCCAATGCTGATATTGTACAGATGTTAATTTGGGTCTATTATTTAAATAAAAAATGAAGATGTATTTGTTCTTCATTCACGTTTTATTCTATTTTGTCTGTACAGCAAGAGCCAGCACAGCACAGGTCTGGCTGGGACCTGTGGTCCTCCAAGCAGGATTTCTATGTTCCCAGGGCTTAGTTCTGGACGTATTTACAGACGTATTTACAGACGTAAATACATCACCAACTGAGCCTAAAATAAGGAACAAGTAGCTAAGAATGGCTACTAGTGTTGAGCGATTGCGTTGGCTATCGAGATCGAGCGATAGTCGATAGTCGGCCGCTATCGATAAGGTTTTTCGATAGTGAGCATCGATTATGAGCGATTACCATTAAAGTCTATGGGAGAGCAACAACACCTTCATTATTACACCCAAACAAGGCTGGAGAAGCTGAAATGAACATCCATAACAGTCAAATGGATACGTGCTACATCTTAGGCAACACACTTAGGTTCTAAAAGTCACAGAAAAAAAGTCACAGACCATTCACTATCCCTGTCTTGTACCACAGCATGAGCCTTAAACCTGCATCACCCACAAATTAAAAAGTGCCAGAAGGCAGTATGATTTGAACCATCATGTTACTTGAACTGGACATTGAATATCCCTGTCCTGGAACGCAGCATGAGCCCCAAACCTGCATGACCCCCAGATTTAAAAGTGTCGCAAAAAGGAGTCTTTCAACCACCATTTTAGTTTCACTGGACATTGACTATACCTGTCCTGGACCGCAGTATGACCATTAAACCTGTCTGACCCCCAGATTAAAAAGTGCCGGGAAAAGGAGTCTGTTATGTCTGTATCTGTTATGTTTTCGTATAATACACGGTATTTTTTGCACCTTTCAATTCACCTGTGGTGACTATAGAATTGCTGTTTTAAGATTTACGTGGATGCTGCGTCAATGAACAAAGCTGGGTGCGCAAAAGTCAAAAAAACACGTATGTGTTATGTTTTCGTATAATACACGGTATTTTTTGCACCTTTCAATTCACCTGTGGTGACTATAGAATTGCTGTTTTAAGATTTACGTGGATGCTGCGTCAATGAACAAAGCTGGGTGCGCAAAAGTCAAAAAAACACGTATGTGTTATGTTTTCGTATGATACACGGTATTTTTTGCACCTTTCAATTCACCTGTGGTGAATATAGAATTGCTGTTTTAAGATTTACGTAGATGCTGCGTCAATGAACAATGCTGGGTGTGCAAAAGTCAAAAAACACGTAACTGTTATGTTTTGGTATAATAAACGGTATTTTTGCACTTTCAATTCACCTGTGGTGAATATAGAATTGCTGTTTTAAGATTTACGTGGATGCTGCGTCAATGAACAATGCTGGGTGTGCAAAAGTCAAAAAACACGTAACTGTTATGTTTTGGTATAATAAAACGGTATTTTTTGCACCTTTCAATTCACCTGTGGTGAATATAGAATTGGTTTTTTAAGATTTACGTGGATGCTGCGTCAATGAACAATGCTGGGTGTGCAAAAGTCAAAAAACACGTAACTGTTATGTTTTCGTATGATACACGGTATTTTTTGCACCTTTCAATTCACCTGTGGTGAATATAGAATTGCTGTTTTAAGATTTACGTAGATGCTGCGTCAATGAACAATGCTGGGTGTGCAAAAGTCAAAAAACACATAACTGTTATGTTTTGGTATAATAAACGGTATTTTTTGCACCTTTCAATTCACCTGTGGTGAATATAGAATTGCTGTTTTAAGATTTACGTGGATGCTGCGTCAATGAACAATGCTGGGTGTGCAAAAGTCAAAAAACACGTAACTGTTATGTTTTGATATAATAAACGGTATTTTTTGCACCTTTCAATTCACCTGTGGTGAATATAGAATTGCTGTTTTAAGTTTTACGTGGATGCTGCGTCAATGAACAATGCTGGGTGTGCAAAAGTCAAAAAACACGTAACTGTTATGTTTTCGTATGATACACGGTATTTTTGGCAACAAACAACCTGTGCTGACTACAAGATTGCTGGATTGTAATTTAACTGCAAGGTGGATATATCAACAGTCACAGGTGTAAAATTAAAATGAACACATATCTGAAATGTATACTGATAATAAAAGTGGAGTTTTGCACCTAACAAAGAGACCTGCAGTTACTAGAAATGATGTGTATCCAATATAAGTTCAGGCTGCCCAATATCCAGGAAATACTTCAATAGCAAACTGTTAATAATAAAGATATTCCACTACAATGTCTACACTAAGTCTTGGTGAACTTTATCCAGTGTTCTTTATAGATAGAGCTTGTCTGTGTTCGCCCGCGGGCCACCCCCCTGCTTCCCCCGCCGTGAATTTACAGTGGTAGATGCTGCTTTAAAATTCTCTAGCTAACTACATAAAATCTTCAAATCTCTAATATAACTAAATTGGAAGGATCACAGCTAATAGTAGAGGTTTCTCTGTGCAGAAATAGACTAATTTCGCTGAGCTGTTTGGCCACAGGCAGAGCGCAGGTCCTATCCCTATGAGACGCTGAGAGACACTGAGGCTGAAACAGGAAACGCTGTTCTATGTAAAATGAGGTCATGTGATTTTTTTCCAGCCAATCGCAACCATACACATCCCAGTCATGATGTCGCACACACATCTCACCCTGCTCTATTCTGTAATCTGATTTGCTGGCCGCCAAAATTACAGGAAGCGCCGAAAAAGGCGCGATCTTAATAGATGATGCTCAGATTTTAACCTTAATTATCGCATGATCTGGAAATTTCGATCACCATAAAAACCTTGCCGATTTCAACTTTGTCGATAAAAATCGCTCAACACTAATGGCTACCAATGGAAAATCAGGACGTATTTACGGCTTTATTTTCAACAAGGTCTGCCTGTCGGAGCTGTAAAGCGCTGCAATGTGCCTCACTTTGCCGACCCGCAATCATGCATGCCTCGGAGTTTTCGAATTTGCCGCGTCCCGCCCCAGAACGCCCACGGTGCCCCCATTGCACACCCCTTCTTGTTAGGCGCAGCCGAAAGTGGTTGCCTAACATCGCATCCCTGCGTCCGACAGGGGATTCGACGCGGTGAGGCGCAGTTTTTGCCAGAAAACAGGCGCAACTCCTGATCATACATGTCGCCCTGTGTGTCCAGTCATAAGCATCTATCTGCCGCTCCTGCAGCACTATATTGAACTTATTGTAAAACAAACTCATTTTATCAGCGACTGGGGGGAGAGACAATCACAAGGGTGTGCCATTGGCACATTTGTTATGTAACCAGCGATAGTATTTTGTTTTATTTTGTGGGATATTCTCCCTAAAGTCCAGAGTGGGTGTACTTCTGTCCCATATATGCCTCAATTACATCTGGTTGTTCTGTAGGGTATTTAGTACCCAAGGCTTAATTTAACCCATTAATTGTGGGTTAATATACACTAAAATACAGGGTGTCTTTTTTTATTTTGACCCATATACGCCTAATTTACATCTGATTTTTCTGTAGGGTATTTCATACCAAAGGCTTAATTTAACTTCTTGATTGTACGGTAATTTGGACTAAATTACAGGGTGTCCAGGCCCGAACTGCCCATAGGGCAAACCAGGCATTTGCCCAGCGGGCCGCTGGGGTCCGGGCCGCAGGGCCCGCCGAGGGGGCTGGTGTTTCCCCCCGGCGGCCCCCGAGTGCACGTAGAGGGGCCGCAACGTTCGCATCTGCGACCGGACCCCCGTGCGAGGGGGCCGACAGGCCCACCTCGCCACACGGCCGGGTCACCGACCCAGCCATGCAGCCATCACGGCCGCCGCCTGCACCGCACGGTGCAAGCAGTGGCCGAGGCTGAACAGCTGGGATCTTCTGATCCCGTCTGTTCAGCTCCCAGGAGGCCGCGGGGCAAGCACGCGATGTGATGACGTCATCACGCGCCTGCTCCGCGGCCCGCGCTCTGCTGCCAGCGGCCGCCCCGGACGAGAAGAGGAGAGGAGAGGAGAAGAGAAGAGGAAGCAGAGACTTCAGGTGAGTATTGGTTTTATTTTTTTAACTACACCCTGCCGGCTATATCTGCCCTACCTGCACCTAAGCCCTGCCTGCTATATACTGCCTGCCTGCTACTAATACTGCCCTACCTCTACCTATAACTGCCCTGCCTGCGGCTATAAACTGCCCTCCTGCTACCTATATACTGCCCCCTATTACCTATATACTGCCCCTGCCTACCTATATATCAGCCCTGCCTGCTACCTATATACTGCCCTGCCTGGCTATATACTGCCCTGTCTTGCTATATACTGCCCTGCCTAACTATATACTGCCCTGCCTGGCTATATACTGCCCTGCTGCTATATACTGCCCTGCCAACATAACTGGCCCTGGCAATTGGCCGCCGCAAATACTGGCCCTGCCTGCCCAAATACTGGCCCTGCCTATATACTGGCCCTGCCTGGCTGCATACTGGCCCTGCTTGCTACTTACTGGCCCTGGCCCTACCTGGCTAATTACTGGCCCTACCTGGCTAATTACTGAGGGCAGCCCTAGCTACCTGGCTAGTTACTGGGGGCAGACCCACCTACCTGGCTAGTTACTTGGGGCAGCCCCAGCTACCTGGCTAGTTACTGGGGGCAGACCCACCAACATCGCTAGTTACTGGGGCAGCCCCAGCTACCTGGCTAGTTACTGGGGGCAGCCCCAGCTACCTGGCTAGTTACTTGGGGCAGCCCCAGCTACGTGGCTAGTTACTGGGGGCAGCCCCAGCTACCTGGTTAGTTACTGGGGGCAGCCCCAGCTGCCTGGCTAGTTACTGGGGTCAGCCCCAGCTACCTGGCTAGTTACTGGGGGCAGTCCCAGCTACCTGGCTAGTTACTGGGGCAGCCCTAGTTACCTGGCTAGTTACTGGGGCAGCCCCAGCTACCTGGCTAGTTACTGGGGGCAGCCCCAGCTACCTGGCTAGTTACTGGGGGCAGCCCCAGCTACCTGGCTAGTTACTGGGGGCAGCCCCAGCTACCTGGCTAGTTACTGTGGGAAGCCCTTGCTACCTGGCTAGTTACAGGGCCCTGTCTACCAAATTAATGGAGGAAGGCTCTGTTTACCTACCTAATGGGGGTCTACCTATTTACATGCCACTTATCTGACATTTTTTAATTTCTAATTTTTCGTGTCTAACATACGCTGTATGGGGAATTGATAGGAAAGTGCTGGAAAAGAGAGGAGTCTAAGATGTATTTGTGGTAAATTCTACAGGGACGAGTAGTGACCACTAGAAGAAGACACTGCATGCTGTACCGGATGGAGAAAAAAAGGAAAGGAAACGACTCATCAGGGAAGACATCATGGAGGTTTGGGCCAGATGCAGAAGAAAAGGAGAAGAAGACAACTCCCATCAGAGATGACGTCTCCTGTGAGTCCCTGCTGTCAGGGGTCATTTTACTTCTATGTTGAATCAGTGCTGTATTTATGTGAGAGTATCCTGACTACTGGAGATCTGATTGGTGGGGTTGTAGGTTATGCTGGTTTTTATGTAGTGCCAGTGTGGGCTTGTCCCGGATTGTAAAGCAAGTGCACACCTGACTCTGTGATGAGGGGTGTCTCGGCACCACTTTTTCTCTCTTGCTTGTGTTTAGAGGGCTTTCACATCATTTTTTGATGCGTTTTTTGTGCAGAAATGTACAGCATTCACTGCTCTGCCTTTATGCACAAAAACGCAGCAAAAAAACCATAAAAAATGCACCAAAAATGCTCCATGTGAAAGCAACTTTATAGTGTAGTTTATTTTAGAAAGTGGCGAGGTGCGAGAACAACTGAAATTTTTTAAGCGGATATTGTATGTGGGCTGCTGGGGGCTTTGTGCCAGGGCTGTTTTTTTTTCCCAGTCCGGCCCCGAGGGTGTCTGTATTTTTTTTTTTTTTTATAACAAATTTTTTTTCAGGAGACAAGAAATACAACCATGTGACACTCGCATAAGATCACACATTGATATGTACCAAGATTTTAGGAAGCAATAAACGATACAATACATAATCTGAGTGTGCAAACTCTTCCTCCTATATATAGCGCCAATGGCCGAGTTCAATGCCTCCTAAACATTTTCAAATTTTCTCCCCGACCTAACGTGGTCTTGGACCCAGAGAAAGTATTGCAACAAGATTAATTTGAAATATCCCCTCCCCTCCTCCCCCTGAAGAATCCCACCCGGTGTGCACTGTTACCCCCCCCTCTTCAACCTCCGATATCTAGGTTTCCTAACGTGCCTTTTAGCTGCTCTATGAGATAGTACTCCGTATATTTGAATGGTTCTAACAACGTTTTGATTTCTTCTGAGTAATATTGCTTGGAAATAAAAGATCTCCACTTCTTCAAGAACCTCCCTGCCTCCGCGTCCTTATTGTTAACCGCCTGAAGTTTTTCCATGGATAGGACTTGACATAAACAATCTGAAAGCTCTGAAATAGATGGGACAGATTTTTCGATCCAGTGTCTTAGTATGCATTTTTTGGCCGCCAGCAGAGTGACATGAACACCCTTATTGTCAACAAAAATCTTCTCTGAACCCTCCACTGTAGACTTTTTGGTGACATAATGAAATAGCATCCCCTGTGGGTCAAACAGAATCTGACAGTCCCATGTATCTGTAATGTATATTTTGACTTGCTGCCAGAAGTTGTTGATTGCCGGACATTGCCATATGCAGTGAAACAGATCAACTTTCTCCAGGTCACATTTAGGGCAAGCAGTCAGATGACCACTTCTATTGGGGATTTGAGGAATGTTAAATGCATATATGGCCTTGTGTATCAAACGAAATAATATCTCCCTCCACTGCTCATTGACTATGGCTTTTCGTACACTCTGTATTCCCCTTAGAATTTTGTGCGAGAGCTCATTATCCTCGAGTTTTGTTTCCCAATAACAAAGAGTCGGTCTACCAGCTTCTCGCTGCCTTTGTTTAGATATATTGAGTAGTGTCTAGATAACATTCCTCTACACTCGTTATTTTTGGTTAGCTCTGCAAACTCCTTCGTCTCCCCCAGTGACTGTAAATGCGTGACATTGGATCTACAAAAGTTGAGTACTTGTTGATATTAAAAGATTTGATTAGGGCCCAGAGCAAATTTTTCTCTTACTTCTTCCCATTTAAGCAAAGAGCCCGTGGATTGTGACAATAGGTCCCCCAAGACCCTGTCTCCTCCCTGTTTCCAACTGAGAAAGAGTTTGTTCTCCCTTCCTGGAGTGAATGATGGTAGATCCCAGAGGGGAACAAACTGAGATATGTACATAGGACGTCTAAAGAACCTTCTCGTGTGTCGCCAGGTGGCTAGTGTGTCTTTCAAGACGACACTGCCCTTAGCGTCTTTTGGATGGAGTCTCAAAGGGAGATGTAACAATGATCCCAGACTGCAGCAAGAGATGAGCTGTGATTCCAATTCTGTGTTGGAGAACCTGTCTGCCCCGTCCAACCAGTCCCTCACATGTCTCCACATAGCAGCTAGGTTGTATAGATGAATGTTTGGCAGCTGCGCCCCTCCCTGGAGCCTGTGCATGGATAACTTTCCAAAACTAATGCGGGATTTCTTGCCTTTCCAAATAAACCGCATAAAAGCTCTATGTAGCTTGTTTACATCCGTGTGCTTGAGCAAGATAGGCATGTTTTGCAGAGGATATAGTAGCCTAGCGAAGCTTATCATTTTGATCAATTGGATCCTGCCTAAAATTGATAGGGGAAGATCTTTCCACCTCTCCAATTCTGACTGTCTGTATTTTTTGGTCCTCTATACGCCTAATTTACATCTGGTTTTTCTGTACGATATTTCATACACAAGGCTTAATTTAACTTTTTGATTGTGCGGTAATTTGGACTAAAGTACACGGTGTCTGTATTTTTTGGTCTTCTATATGCCTAATTTACATCTGGTTTTTCTGTACGATATTTCATACACAAGGCTTAATTTAACTTCTTGATTGTGCGGTAATTTGGAATAAAGTACAGGGTGTCTGTATTTTTTGGTCCTCTATACGCCTAATTTACATCTGGTTTTTCTGTACGATATTTCATACACAAGGCTTAATTTAACTTCTTGATTGTGCGGTAATTTGGACTAAAGTACACAGTGTCTGTATTTTTTGGTCCTCTATACGCCTAATTTGCATCTGGTTTTTCTGTACCATATTTCATACACCAGGCTTAATTTAACTTCTTGATTGTATGGTAATTTGGACTAAGGTACAGGGTGTCTGTATTGTTTGGTCCTCTATACGCCTAACTTACATCTAGTTTTTCTGTACGATATTTCATACACAAGACTTAAAGACTTAGTTTAACTTCTTGATTGTACGGTAATTTGGACTAAAGTACAGGGTGTCTGTATTTTTTGGTCCCATATACCCCTAATTTACATCTGGTTGTTCTGCACGGTATTTCATACCCAAGGCTTAGTTTAATTTTTTGATCAACAGCATGTTAGACGGAGAGGTGGTAGGCCCTTCACATGCGAGTGGCAGTGCCACAAACATTCCTGGAGCAGGCACAGGTCGCAGCACAGTAAGGGGACGTCGCAGCAGGGGTGACTCGGTGTGTGTTGACCAGCAACCCAAGGGTTCTTGATTGGTTGACTAGGTCATCTACTTCCTCCCAAATTACATCTGACAACCTCAGCCAAGAGTCGGTGGGAACGTCAGACACAACACTGAGTTGGCATGGCCTGGGAGTGGGTCAGCGACCTTCACATGTCCTCAACCCGCCTCTTTCCTATTTGGTTCCTAAGCCAGAGATTTACTTGTGGTCTGGGCTCAGCGCCACTATACAGCGAGGACGAACTCTTTGAGGACAGTCAGCAGCTACTTGGCAGCGAAGGGGTGGTGCAGACATCTGCTGCTTCTTGCAGTAGGTGGGAAAGTAGTGATTTGGAGAGTGGCATGGGAGGTTATGTTACAAGCAGTCAGGCTCTGCATACCCAGAATGTTGAGGAGAATAGCAGTGACAGGCAAACACAAATTGATGACGATGTAGCCGATCCGTCAGGAGAAGAGGGTGTCAGCTTGCGCGTCTGGCAGCGGCGCAGCCAGCAAGTCGGTAGTGTGTCCATGGGTCAGCAGGGTGGCAGCAGTGCGAGGTCGGGAGCCAAACAACCACAGGGTAGAAAAACCGCTTCGGGGGTCAAAGAAAGTAGCGGCACAGGAGCTCAGCAAGGCAGCGGCGGTAGTAGTCACTCAGTGCGGAGCATTGGCGGTAAAATCACCTACTCGGCGGTGTGGCAGTTTTTTGCTAAGACACCAGAGGAGCCAAACATGTGTATATGTAGAATCTGTGGGCAGAAAGTGAAGCGTGGCAAGGGAGTTAACGTTAGCACCACGGCCCTGCGTCAGCACATGCAGCATCACCATCCAGTGGCCTGAGAGAAACGTGTCTCAGATGTGGTGATCCATCCTGCTGCCGCAGCAACAGCAGAAGCAGCCAGAGGCATGCATGCCATTTCGGCCAGTCAAGGCTCCACCACCTCTGCTGAAGAAAGCTGTTTGTCTTTGCTGTCATCTCCAGGTCCAGATGCTCCTGCTCCTCGCCACTCATGGCGCCAGCAGTCGTTCAACGAGGCGATTGCCAAGAGACAACAGTATGCGTCCAACCATCCTAAGTGGAAGCTGACTGTGCTCCTGTCCAAATTGTTGGTACTGCAATCCCTCCCTTTCCAAGTGGTGGACTCTGCACCATTCAGAGAACTAATGGCTTGTGCCGAGCCAAGGTGGAGAGTTCCAAACCGTTAATTCTTTTCCAAAAAGGCAGTACCAGCCCTTCACAAATATGTAGAACAGAAGTTGGGCCAGTCCTTGAGCCTATCGGTTTCTTCCAAGGTGCACGGCAGTGCGGACGTGTGGAGCTGTAACTACGGTCAGGGACAGTACATGTCTTATACAGCCCACTGGGTGAATGTGCGTCATGCAACAAGAAACCGATGTGTGGCTTTCTCTGCAACAACTGCAAATCGGAACCATGGTGACAGACAATGGAAGGAACATGGTGTCCGCGCTGCACCGAGGAGGGATGACCCTTGCGCCCTGCATGAAGCACGTGTTCAATCTGCTTGTCAAAAGGTTCCTGAAGTCTTCCACCCATCTTCAAGACATTCTAAAAATGGCCAGGAAACTGCATGCACTTTATCCATTCCTAAAAAGCCAAGCACATCCTCCTTGAGCTGCAGCGGCAGAACGGCCACCCCCACCATAGGCTGATATTCGATGTTTCCACCTGTTGGAATTCCAGCTTCCATATGTTGGACTGACTCTATGAACAGAAAAAGGCTATTAATGATTTTTTTGATGATCCAATCGGACCGGAGTACTCTCCTGTGTAATTTCGATGTCAGCCAGTGGCAGCTCATGCGTGACACCTGCTGTTTGCTCAGGCCATTTGAGGATGCCACATTATTTGTCAATCGCCAGGACAATGGGATGAACAATGTCATTCCACTGCTTCATGTCCTGGAACAGATGCTGCAAAATCAGTCTGGTCAGGGGACTGGAGACGTGGCGACTACGTCTCATAGCCGTGAGTCCGGTGGGGGCTGAACTGGAGGAGGACATTGGCGCACTAGCAGTGTCTGGCAAAATGAGTGGTTTTTCTATTCAGGTGACAGGAGAGGAGGAGCAGGAGCAGCTGGAGGAGGTAAACAGAGATGAGGAAGATGAGCAGATGAACTAGACACACCGTGGCAGTATACAATGGAGATGGAGGCAGGGAGTCCCTCAGAGTCACTTGCGCAGATGGCCCACCGCATGCTGATTTGCCTGGTTAGTGACAGCCCAATAGTCACCATCTGGCAGAGGGATGACTTCTGGCTTTCCACCCTCTTGGACCCTTGCTACCGGTCCAAAATGGGAGCCTTTTTTCCAGCTGACTAGAGGGAGGAAAAACTGGCGTACTATAGAGAAATCCTGTGTAATCAGTTGGCCGCTTCCTATGTGCGCCATCGTCCATCCTCTGGCAGGTCTGACCGGGGGGTTCCTCATCGCTCACGTACCACTGCCACGGCTGCTGTGGGAGGTGTGTGTGTGTTGTGTGTGGTGTGGGGGGGGGGGTTAGAAGCAGTAGCAGCTCCATCAGCAGCAACCTAAGTCTGGAGTCATTGATGAGCAGCTTCCTTCACCTGCCTAGTGAGGAGAGTACTCAGCAGCAGCAGCAGGACCTGGAGCACACTCTGTACCTGTGAAATCTACTGAGGTCAGTGTAAAAGGAGCGCGCTCTTTGACGTTATAGTAGAATCTTGGCCCTCAGCTCAGTTCTTTTAAGCTGGCGCTGACGTAACCCTGTCAGGCTGGGTTTCCGCCCCTTTGCTTTTTAGTCGTTTTTCCCCTGTAAAATACAAAAGGGAAAATTTAAGGTGAAGTGATTCTATGAGGGGGGGGGGTGGCATTACTAAAATACGCAAATTTCATTTTTAAGGGCCCAAAACCCTGTCCCTTTTGCATTTTTGAGCATGGCACAAAGTTCACAACACTTTCGGCCTCTGTGCCAGGGGTAGCTATTTTTTTAAGCGATTGGTCGCGAAAAATGCGGGTTTGAAAAAAATTTTTCGAAAAAATTTGGAGAAATCGGCGAATCGGGAAATTTTTTTGGGGAAATTTGTCCTTCTCTAGTGATTTTCTCATCTCTAATTTCTGATCACCTTTTTTAGCAAAAAAAAAAAAGGGGAGAAAAATAAAATGCTTGGCTACCCATGTTTCTGCTGCTTGTCGAGCTGGTGGAATGGGGCCCGGAGCCCGGGTTGCTATTTTTGAAATTTTTGCCCATAGAAGAAGCATGCTTAACATATTATCTCCAGCCAATAAGGAGGCTTACTCAGGAGACCAATCGGAGAGCTTGGCTCGTTACTTAAATTTTCTCAGTCCATTTCCCCCTGTCAGTTATTGTGTCTCTATATCCCATTTTGAATTTTGGATTTGGGTTGTGTATTTTTTCCCAATACTTTTGACTACCCTTCTGGTTTCTTGACTTCCTGGTTTTTGAATAATACTGCTTTTTGACCCCCCCCTTTGGGGGATCCCTTTCTAGATGGGGCTTTTTTTGGGGATTGACCCAGTTTTCCCAAGTTTTGATATTGGTGTTTGATTGGCTTTGGCTTCCCGGACCACCTTTGGGCTTTTATTAGCTCCCCCATCCAGCGTTTCTCTGGGAAAAAAACATGAGGATATGTAGCAATTGTACTTAACCCCTGAAGAGGTTATAATGGGTGAACACTTGTATTCCCTTAGGCTCTGCTAAATAACGTTTGCCAGCGTTAATTTTGAATGGGCCCAAATTTCATTTGCTTGGGGTTAGGTGTTCCCCAAAAAAATAAGTTTTCTGTACTGCTTTCTTTGTGTACTACCTGTCCTGTACTGCTCTCTGCCTTTAACCCATTTGTTTTTCTGCCTTTATATGTGTACTGTTTCTGGCTCTTTCCCGTACTATGTGTTTTGTATTTTAACCTTTATGGGAAATTTTTTTGGGACTTTTCTTTTGTGTTTCTTTTACTGTTTTTTACTGCTCTTTAAACCCCTACTTTTTAATGTAAGGGCTCTTTTTAACCCGTATGAATTTCACTGTTCCAATTTTTTACTGTACCTTTTATTTTCTGCTATACTTTTTCTTTTTAATGTACTTATTTTTTGAACAGCTCTTCTTTTTTTACTATATATACCCCGTACCCCCCCAGTGTTTTTTTTACTCCCGTGCCTTGGGGGTGTGCTTTACTGTTCTTTTTTCCCAAAGTTTAAAAAAAATTCCCCCTATACTATTTTTTTATCTTTTACTTTTATGAGGGTTTTGATCTCCAAAAAAGTGCCTTTTTACCCTTTCAGCCTTTCTCTAGTGTTTAGCGGGGTTCGTTGGGGCCCCTCGCCCCGCCCGGTTTGGGTGGTTTTGTAGGTTTTACCACTTTGAAAAGGATTTTTTTCGATGGTCGAGGGTTTGATTATGATCGATGACCATTTAAAGTCTGGGGAGAGCAAAAAACCCCTTCATTCTTAAAACCCTAAACAGGGTTTGGGAAAAAGCTGGGTAATTTAAAATCCCCAACAGTCAAAAAGGATCGTGCTTTAATCTTAGGCAACCACTTAGGTTATAAAAAACCACAAAAAAAAAATTTCCCCAAACATTCACTATCCCCGTCTTGCCCAAAAGCATGAGCCTTTTTAAAACCTGCATGGCCACAAAATTTTAAAAAATGCCAGAAGGGGGTAAAGATTTTTAACCATCATTTTACTTTTAAAATGGACATTGAATTTCCCCTTCCCGGAACCAGCATGGCCCCAAAAACCCGCTTTAAACCCCCGATTAAAAAGTGTGAAAAAAGGAAATCTTTCAACCCCCATTTTTGTTTCACTGGTATTGACTTTCCTGTCCTTGGGGCCCACATGAGCCCCCAAAACCCGCATGACCCCCGATTAAAAAATGCCGGAAAAAGGAAATCTTTCAACCCAATTTTTTTAGTTTTTAATATGGGGCATTGGGCTATTCCTTTTTGTACCCAAATATTTACCATAAACCTGTCTGACCCACAGATTAAAAAGGGGCAAAAAAAAAGGGGGTCTTTCAACCACATTTTTGTTTCACGGGGAATTTACTATTTTCCTGTCCCCGGGCCACAGCATGAGCCCCAAAACCCGCATGACCCCAGTTTTAAAAAATGCCGGAATAAGGAGTCTTTTAACCCCCATTTTAGTTTCATGGACATATACTGTCCCTTCCCGGGTAGCGGGTTTTCCCCCCCGTAGAGTGCGGACCAAAATTTTGCTTCACTTGGAAAATTAAATGGTGGTTTAAAGCTCCTGTTCCCCCAAGGTTTCCCTTTTTTTGGATTCTTTTTTTCATTTTTACTTTAAGGGGTGGAGGAAAAATTTTTCAGTACTTTGTTCTTGTCCGTGCTTTTCCCTCTCCCTGTTTCCCCTGAAAAAACCCATTGGTCAAGTTTTCTGTACCTCCCTTTTTTTTTTTTAAATTAAAAGGAATTTTTTTACCCAGCTATTTTTTACATGCAAATTTTTTAGTAGGTTTAAATTTTGAAAACCCCATTTTTTAAAATAGGATGGAATCCACCATTTTCTTTGGGTTTTTCTTTTTTTTTAAATTTTATTTTAAAAGGGGGTTTTCTCAAACAGGGATTGCTAGTATGTTAAAGACTTAAAAAAACAAGTCATTTTGCAATTGTTGTCGTACAGTGCCCCAAAAATTCAAAGATACCCTTTAGCACTTTGGGCAATTGTGAAGAACAAAGGCTGTTAGAAAAAAACTTTTTTTTTTTTAAAGGACCTGTAGTATAGTGCATTCAACAAAAAGCCCCCAAAAATTAAAACTGACCCTTGAGCACTTTGGACATTGTGAAGAAAAATGTCTGTTAGAAACAACATTTTTTTTATAATGGACTGTAGTTTGCGCATTTAAACGCTGACCCAAAAATTATAAAAAAATGGGTTTCAGCCATTTGGAGGGGGAAATGCCACTTTAAAAACCACTTTTTTTTTCCAAAGGCCATGATTATTGCTGTATCTCACAGCAAAATGACCCAGAAAAATTATATATATGACTTCTCAGGCCACTATTAAAAAAATTGTAAGGGGAAAATGCCACTTAATAGCCACTTTCTGTTCCAATGGACCATAATATATAGCTGTATCTCACAGCAAATGACCTACATAACCATTGACAAGCGAAAACTTCTAAAGATAAAGTGAGTAATTGGAATTCGGTGTTGTCATGGAACCCTTGCTATCTATTACAGTCTCTCACAGCAAATCCAGCAAAATGAATGTTGGGAAAAGAGAATAAAAATTGCAGTAAGAAATGATCATTTAAAAAAGTTTTCAGAGGACCATTCTGTTTTGAAGAGGAGTGAAGTAGACCGCAACTAATTGGTGACCTCGGCAATTTGGGGCCACAACATAATCAGAGATCCATGGCTGATTCAATCTTGATGAAAGTCAAACGATCAACATTATCTGTGGAAGCGGATGCGTTGTCTGTAATGACTCACTCCAGCTGTGCTGAAGGTCAGCTCAGATATGACGTGGTGCTGGGCAGGAAAAACACCTCTATGGTGTGGGCGAGGAGCTTGGGCCATTCGTCATTTTTGGATACCCAGAAGTCTAATTGGGTCTGAAACAATACAAAAACATCGGTGTTGAGACGCGATAGTGTGCACCATGTATCTTAAGCTGTTCTCATTTTTGTATGTTTGCCCTGAAGATTGCGTTTGTGAGTGTGGTAAATAAAGATTGCAGAGGTCACCCATTAGGGCTTCTGCCACCTTGCTGTGCTGCCGCTACGGCTATTGGACTTATTCATACACATCTCTATAATTTTTTCCACCTGACTATGAATCTTTAATCATATCACATATTTTCATTATAACAAAATCCATTAAAAATAAAAACAGACAATTTATTTATTACTTTCCCTATATCAAAATAACATTAATTTCAATTATTTTTTTCTACAATAATACCAAATAATTCAACCATCTCTTCACCATATTTCTCCCCACTCTCACCCCTCAACTATCTTCATTTTATCAACCTAAATTATCTTTCCATACCATCAAACAAAAATAACCCAATTCCAAAACTTTTTTCCTATTACCTCCTTATACTTCCCACAACAACAAAATATATTCCACTAACCCCTTCAATCATCTATCATCATCTCTTCATTCAATCATATTCATCCCATACCATCTCCTCACCAATAACATCTTTAGTGAGAGTGTAACTTATCTATTATCCATAAAACCAAAATACTCACATACCAACAAATCATATAACTTACACAACCCATACACTAACCTCACCCTCCCCCCCATACTATCCCTTACCTAAAAACTCCAAAAATTATTCAAAACCACCCCATCCTTTAAAATTCTTAAAACACCACCCAAATTTTACCCCCCTCAAATACCCAATTCACCTCCCTAGAATAATGAGGACCCTCACACTATCTATACAATCTCTCTCTCTCTCTCTCACTACTCCAACAGGAAAAAGACATGGGATAGAGATTATTTTACTTAAGATCACAGATGTTTGCTCTTAAAGATGTTAAATTATAGATTTTTTGTAACTTGTTTGACATCAATGATGTGTCTTTTTAAGAATTGAATTTTAATAAAGAGTGACGCCAACTCTAGTTTCTGAATCTTTTCTTCCTCTATTCTATCCTTGATATCTTTTCCTCATCGTTATATCTTTGTGAGAATTTTATTACTTTTTTTTCTTGCTATTCTTTGTCTAAACCCTATCTCCCATCCACTCCAAACCTCTTCCTCCTTTGGCTTATAGAGATACTTACCTCTCATACAAAAACATCTACCTGAGAGATAGCTTCTGTTAATGCATATGTATCATATTGATGTATTGTAGATATTTATATCTCTTGTTTTTTCTCTTTTCTTCAAAAATGAATTATTAAACCCTCTCAACAAACATCAATTGGGTTTTTTTATATGTATTATTATTTTGGGAGAGATGTTACGAGATATTTATATTTTTTTTATATTAACTTAATTCTTTTGTTTGTTTGCGGTCAGTGTAAGAGAGTGTGACATCACAACTTAATAGTTTTTCTTTAATCACACTCTATGTGTGTGTATTTCTAATTTTCTAATCACCTTCACAAAGTTTGTTATAATAATTGTAAGGTATCATATAAGCGGTATCTTACACATACCATACTTAGATTATGATTGCTCCCCCTCCACACGTAATCTCAGATACTACTAGAGAATACCCAGTGTCTTCACCCCCCTGCTCCTCCTCGAGAGATTCAAGAGATCTATGTCATGTTGTGTGTGTTGTGTCAGTGTGACGCTACCATATGGCACCATCCCCTGCGGTTTTGAATAGCGTGCGCCGAGCCTGAGCAGCCACCGTCAGTGTTCCTCTCTGATCGACCGAGGTGTGTGTCGCAGGGTCCTCGCGTAGAGTGTGTATAGAGATGTCGTCGCGCCTGTTGTACCGGTGTTCAGTTGGACTTTTCTGGCCACAGAAAGCAGACAACGCGCTTGAAAATTTTAGATGACACGTGCGCCACGGCAGGATGGCTTTTCTGGCAAAGAATGGCCTGCTTGGCTTCTGGTATTGGGGGAGGTCAAGGGCCATGACGTGGCGGAACCCATCTGTGTCCACCAGACAGAAAGGCAACATTTCCAGGCCAAAAAGCTGGGCAATGCCGGACATTCCAGGCTTTTGGCTTTGGGTTGGTTTGGGTTAATGTTTTTCTTCTGCTCCCAAACCTGGATGACAGAAGGCTGGCTGCTAGGACTGGCCGCTGTACGGCGGTGCAGGTCGTCAAACTGGCGGGAGAGAGAAGGGGTTAGGAATGGGGGTCTAGGTGGTTCCCTGGTGGTACTTGGGGATGGGGTGTGCTGAAGCGGAGGCTGATCCCTGATCATGACTCTGAGAGACATGGGCAGCTGAGGAACGTTGGTGGTGGCGGGGAGGAGGAGGAGACAGAGGGTGTGACAGTGGGTTGGAGGCCGCTCAGTGCGTCGTGTGGTGGCCTTTTTTGGCAAAGTGTTGCCTCATTTCAACTCATGCATTCTCTTATGTGACTAGACATTTTGGTGTTTGGATAACACCTAAGTTTTTGTATAAAAATCTAAACTTCCAATTCTTCAAATCCAACATCATTTTTAAAAACACTCTCTCAATACCCCTCCTTCATTTATCTCTTACATTAAAAAATCACTCTCAACTTCTTTCTTTAAATCTCATCTATTATTTTCCACAACACCTCTCAACATCTCTAACAAAAATATTTCCCTACATCCACCAACACAACCCATAAAAAATACCAATCATCCTCTATCCTCCCAATAACTCACATTCTTGAATACTTTGTATATAGATGTATACAGAATAGTGTACTATCTTTATTATATGTCACGCACACACACTCACACTCCCCTTATCAACTATACCATTCCCAAATCCACCCTCTCATCTTCACCCACCTCCCCACAGCGTGTGTGTCCAACTTCTGTAACGTATTGTATCTATGTGTGTGAGATAAGTGTCCTCACCACTCTCCCCTTCATCCAAAAAATCATTAACTACCATTTTAACTCACTCTCAACTCATCTATCACTCATTCCACAATCACCAACAAAGATCATATCTGCACATAAGTTATATATGCATCTCTCTTTCCAAATATATAGATAGAGTATATCCAAACCGAAATTACACCTATTATTTACCCTCTAAACAGTAAATAAAACATATAATATTTGTAAATCGAGTTAAAATAGAGTATTGTTGTTCCTTGTGTTTAAGTCATGTGTACGTGCTAAGGTTAGAAGTATGAAGAGTGTCCGTATGTCGAGTGAATTTAACAGGGGTTGTTGATTATGACTTACTCGTCCTGACACTGATGTTGAGGATGCAAGTGAGATGATCGACACTCTTATTCCCCATTCAAGTATAGTCCTTCCATACTTCTCTATTCTTAACTTTTCTTCAACCCATTTCCCATCCCATCTATTTCATCATCCTTAATATATAGTATTCAATAGAGTTCATGCACTATTCAAGCGCTCGCTCGCACACACTCACATCGTTTTATCCCCAACTCTCTACCTCCCATACTCTCGCTCACTCCCCCCTCTATACTTCATCCACAAAACTTGTTTTCTATAGAGAGAGATATCCTGTGTTAAGCAACAAGATCTCATTATATATGATAGCTCGAGCACATGTAAATTAATATTTTAGTAAGTCCACTTCTTAAAGGCGCTATCACATTCAAATCACCGTAATGTACTCTCACACACTACTCATATAGAGCAAAACCTACCATTCAACCACAAACCCCATCCACTCACTCACTTCATGTGTGTGTGTCTCTGACACCCTAAATGTGTGAGCAACAAGCATAGTAGATGAGGCTATAGCTATATCGATCTCTATCTCTAAACAATGATACCGCTCTGAGAGTGTGTTACTCACACGAGTTTCTTATAGATGTGTGTGTGTGTGAAACCTCTCATCACCCTCTCGCCAGCGCTATATCAAATTTAACTTGGCAAGGTAGATCTATAAGGTGAGTGTGTGTGTGTGTGGTGTGTGAGTTCTCAAACAATTTTGTGCTCTCCTGCGTAATCGCGCATCCGCCCCGCTCCCCCTCCCTTCCCTCACCCACATCTATCCCCGGCTTTCTAGTTCACCTATCAATTCACCTGTGGTGACTACAAAATTGCTGTAGATTCAAAATTTAACTGCAAAGTAGATCTATCAACCAGAAGGATGGCCTGGGGGGGGTGCCAAAGTGAAAAAAACACTATCTGGAAATGTATTCGGATAATAAAAGGTATTTTTGGCACTATTCAATTCACCTGTGGTGATACAAATTTGCTGTATTCAAATTTAAAGATTGCTGAGTAGATCTATCAACCAAGCTGGCCTGCGCCAAGTGAAAAAACACGTTAATCTGGATGTATTCGGATAATAAAAGGTATTTTTGGCACCTAGCATCTTCACCTGTTGGTAACTAAACAATTGCTGATTCAAATTTAACTGCAGGTGCCTCAATGAACAAAGCATGTAGTGCACCAAGAAGTCAAAAAACACGTATGTTGTAATGTATTCGGAAGAGAAAGGTATTTTTGGCTCACTTTCAATTTACTGTAGAATGGACATACAAAATTAGTATTCAAATTTAAGTGCAAGGTGCCTCAATGGACAAAGTGTAGTCCGGCCAAGTCAGAATAACACGTATCTGAAATTATTCGGATAATACAAGGTATTTTTGCACCTTTCAATTCACCTGTGGTGACTACAAAAATTGCTGTATTAACATTTTAAGTGCAAGGTTGCCTCATATGAACAACGCTGTTGTGCGCCAAAGTCAAAAAACACGTATCTGTAATGGTATTTCAGGATAAAAAAAGGTATTTTTTGGCACCTTTCAATTCGAACCTGTGGTGACTACAATATTGCAGTATTCACATTGTAAGGCAAGGGTGCTCAATGAACTCCAAAGCTGTAGTGCGCCAATGTCAAAAAAACACGATCTGTAACTTGTATTCGGATTAATACAAGGTCATTTTTTGGCCACCTATCAATTCACCTGTTAGGTGGACTAAAAATTGCAGTATTCACAGTTTAGGGCAAGGTGCCTCAATGAACTCAAAGCTGTAGTGCCGACAAAGTCAAAAAACAAGTATGTAATGTATTCGGATAATACAAGGGTATTTTTGGCACTTTTCAATTCACTGTGGTGACTACAAATAATTGCTTGTATTCAAATTTAAACTGCCAAAGTAGATCTATTATCAAAAGTGGCTGCGCCAAAGTGAAAACACGTATCTGAAATGTTATTCGGTAATAAAAGGTATTTTTGGGCATCGTATCAATTCACCGTGGTGACTACAAAATTGGCTGTATTAACTTTAACTGGAAGTAGATCTATCAACAAAGCTGGCCTGCCGCCAAAGTGAAAAAACACATATTGAAATTTTATTTTTTTTTAATTTTTTTAAAAAAAGGTTTTTTTTGGCACCTATCAATTCCCTGGGGTTGACTCCCAAAAATTTGCTGTTTTCCCAAATTTTAAAACTGCTGTTAGATCTATCAAAAAAGTGGCCTGCGCCAAAGTGAAAAAACACGTATCTGAAAGGGAATTGGATAAAAAAAGGGTATTTTTGGAAACCTATAAATTTCACCTTTGGAAAACAAAACCCAATTTTGCGGTTCAAATTTAACTCCCAAGGTGCCTCAAAAAACAAGCTTTAGTGCACCAAAGTCAAAAAACCCCGTATCTGTAATGTTTTTTCGGATAATAAAAGGTATTTTTTTGGCCCCTACCCAATTCACCTGTGGACTAAAAAAAATTTCGGGTATTCACTTTTAAAGTGCAAGGTGCCTCAATGAAAAAAGCTGTAGGGGGCCCCAAAATTTCAGAAAACCGTACTAAATTTTTTTCGGATAATCCCAAGGGTTTTTTTTGGCCCCTTTCAATTCCCTGTGGTGACTAAAAAATTTTGCTGTTTTCACATTTAAGTGCAAGGTGCCTCAATGAACAAAGCTTTTGGGGCCCCAAAGTCAAAAAAAAAACGTTTTAAAAAATTTGTTTTGGAAAATTTAAAAAAGGTTTTTTTTTGGAAACCTTTCAATTCCCTGTGGTGACTAAAAAAAATTGCAGTATTCACTTTTAAAAGGGCAAGGGGGCCTCAATGAACAAAGCTGTAGTGCCCCAAAGTAAAAAAAACCCCTTTAATTTTGTAATGTATTCGGATAATAAAAAGGGTATTTTTTGGCACCTATCAATTCACCTGGGGTTGACTAAAAAAATTTGCAGTTTTTCCCCTTTTAAGTGCAAGGTGCCCAATGAACAAAGCGAATTGCCCAAAGTCAAAAAAACGTATCTAAAAATTTATTCGGATAATACAAGGAAATTTTTGGCCACCTTTTAAACCTTTGCTGACTAAAAAATTGTTGGATTCCAAATTTAACGAAAGGTGGATATTTTCAACAAAGGGGGAATGGGAAAATTGAAAATGAACACCAAACTGAAATGTTTTTAAACTGAAAAATTAAAAAGGGATTTTTTGAAACCAAAACTAAGGACCTCTTTTTATAAAAAAGATGGTACCCCCTAATAAATTCGGGCTGCCCAATATCCAGGAAATATTTAAATAGAAAACTGTTAAAAAAAAGGCTTTTTCAGTGCAATGTTTTACACTAAGTTTTGGGTTGAAATTTTTATCCAGTATTCTTTATTGGGGCTTGTCTGTTGTTCCCCCGGAGGGCCCCCCCCCCCCCCCCCCCCCCCCCCCCCCCCGTAAATTTTTACAGCGGTAGATGCTCCTTTAAAATTCTCTACCTAATACATAAATTCTTCCAATCTCTAATCTAACTAAGTTGTAAGGATCACAGCTAACAGTAGAGCTTTCTCTGTGAAGAAATAGAATAATTTTGCTGAGCTGTTTGGACACAGACAGAGTGCACGTCCTACTGCTCTGAGACGCTGAGAGACACTGAGGCTGAACAGGAAGGGCTGGTCTATTTAAAACGAGGTCATGTGATTTTTCCAGTCAATCGAAACCATACACATACAAGTCAGGACGTCGCACACACATCTCACACTGCTCTATTCTGTAATCTGATTTGCTGGCCGCCAAAATGACATGAAGCGCCGAAAATGGCGCGATCTTAATAGATGATGCACAGATTTTAACCTAAATTATCGCATGATCTAAAAATTTCGATCAACATAAAAACTGTGCCGATTTCAACTTTGTCGATAATAATCGCTCAACACTACTCTCTACCTGTACTATATGCACTCTACTGCTCTGTACTATGTGTACTCTACTGCTTCTACTTGTACTACATGTACTCTTCTGTATTGTTCTTTATCTGTACTGTATGTGCTGCACAGCTCTCTACATGTACTATTACTGTACAGCTCTCTATTTCTTCTACATGTACTGTACTGCTCTCTACCTGTACTATATGTTCATCTTTTTTCTTTACCTGAATTACTCTCTTTGGATATCATGTAAAAGCAATTTACTTTACACTTTACCCTGTATGATTAAGCAACCCCAAACCTCAAAATAGAACACAGCTCACCAGCTTCAAGCAGCTCTTTATATGGAAGGAACGTATGGGCAACATCTCTACCCCTTTAAACATCTGCTGGGCATTGTAGAAGTTAAATATTGATTTTGCTCAGTATTTTTTTAAAGTGTTCATCATTTGTGCAGAAAGTAAACACATTAGAAATCAAATCAGCTGCATATTATAGAAGTGTCGCAAACTGGCATACCGGTCTGTGCTTATTTGGTGATATGAGCAACTCTGAGCTGTCTAGTGAAACACTCATCAACAATCTAAAAGTGATCGTCTTCTTAGGTAATTAAGGAGCAAAAAGCCAGTAAGGCAGCAATAAATGACTCAGTGTTTGCCTTATTATGGTGAGTCATCATAGTAATAGTTTAGGCAGTGGTGCAGTGACTGTGCTGATATCGCTGCAGGTTTTCTGAATACACATTTCATAATGTTTGCTGTATTTGGGTAGGTTCACACTGTTTAACCCAAATATCTTCTATATACTTAAAAGTACCTGCAAAAAGGTACTCTTATACTATGACATAGACTCTGCACAGCCAGACTCTGACTGGCCAATAGGAAACAGGGGAATCCCCAGGATGGCCCCTGAGCATGGCAGACCTGGAGTTTCTTTTAACCACTTAACGACCGCCTGCTGTCTTTTGGCAGCGGGCATTTCAGATCGTTCTTTTGCAGTGATGTCAAAAGAGGGGTTTTGTGGCTGTCCTTTGAACAGAACTGTACTTCACAGCTCTATTCCTAGAGCAGCCTCTGCAAGCCCTGGAAAGTGGAGGAAACCTCTGCTCCCTGGAGCTTAACCCTTTGATTGCCGCGGTTCGTGTTCACAGTGTAATCAAAGGGCTTTCCCCTGCTCTGTCAGGTGATCGGTGATGCGATGGAGCCCGGGGAATGGCTACACAGTCAGCCCTGGGGACCTAGTGTAACCCCAGGACTGTCTGTGTAACAAGCCAACGATCAGGGCAGACTGGGGCACATTTATCAATAGTGGTTAACAGTTGTAAATAAGACTAGACAGTCGTACAATGCACCAAATTTATCGCAGTGTTGATAAATCTCATGCAGGTTAGAACTGTCTAGTCTAAGTTTGTACCATCTTTAAATTGGCTTACTTTTACACCACAAACTGCAACAAAATTCTGGCACATATTTGCCACATTTTAAGGAATGCCTCTTCCTAGCGAAACCACGCCCCTTTTCGGAGGCCATTTGTCGGACAAGGCACAGAAGTGCCTGAAACTGTCTAAAAGACATAGTAAATGTGGCATAAAGTTTTTAAGATGTTATTTTTGGCACAAATTGTGCCAGAATTCTGGCGTAACTGCCTTCATAAATCTGCCCCACTTTGTGCTTCCCTGATTGCTGCCTATGTAAAACTGACACAGATTATAATGTATTAGCATATAGGAATACATTACCAAGTGTAAAAAAAAAGTAAAAAATAAATAAAATAAATAATAAAATAAAAATAAATATTTAATAAAAAAATTATTGTGCATACATACACACAAACAAAAAAACATACACATATTAAATACCCACATGACCAGAATAACCTGTAGAATTAATCTAACAAGAGAGTGTGAAATGTGAATAGTGTAAAAAAATAATTTAAGAAAATATTTAAAAAAAAAATGAAAAAAATTGGAAAAAAATTCTGCAATAATGTATAACTGAACTTAAAATATTCCCCCAAAAGGTACAACTTCTCCCACGTAAAACAAGGTCTCATTCAACTGCGTCATTGAAAAAATTACAACTGAAAATGTGCTGGTCAGGCGTTCGGCTTAAAGGGTTAAAATGTATATAACTCATTAGGAGAGGCAGAAAGGCAAAGAGAAAGAGGCAAAAAGCAAAAGGCAGAGTATTAAAAACCTGTACAGTAGCTGTAGGGTGTGTCCTCAGAATCAGCTCCAATAGTGGGCCTAATAGTCAACTCCACTGGTGGGCTGACCGATTGAAAATCCAATGGACACTCAAGTCCGACACTGTGCAGAGTCATAGGTTAAAACTAATCAAACATAGCAAAATTGTGACTACATTTGCTCTGTTATCTGATATAAATGATTTATCAGTTGGCCTAAACACTGTATTATTATTATTATTATTATTATTATTATCATTTATTTTAGGCGCCCTTGATTCCAGGGCGCTGTACATTTCAGGCGGGTACATAAATAACATTGGTCAAACAATTACAAAGTGACAATAAGTGACTAACAACTGGTACAGAGGGAGAGAGGTCCCTGCCCGTGAGGGCTTACACTCTACAGGGAACGGGTGAGGAGACAGTAGGTGAGGGGCAGACATGTTTGTGGGGCGGAGGAGTGCAACACATTTAATGTTGGTTATAGGCAATCCTGAAGAGGTAGGTTTTCAGGTTATGTTTGAAGCCGGTGAGAGAGGGGGAGAGTCTGAGGTGTTGGGCAGTGAGTTCCAAAGTGTGGAGGAAGCACAAGAGAAGTCTTTGAGACGGTTATGTGAGGAGGTGATAAGAGGAGAGCAGAGGAGAAGGTCCTGTGAGGAGCGTAGGTTGCGTGAGGGGAGGTATTTAGAGATTAAGGCAGAGATATATGAAGGGGAGAGGTTATGGAGAGCCTTGTAGGTCAAAGTTGCTAGCTTGAACTGGATTCGCTGGGCAATGGGTAGCCAGTGAAGGGATTGGCAGAGGGGAGAGGCAGAGGAGTAGCGAGGAGAGAGGTGAATCAGACGGGCAGCAGAGTTAAGGATGGTTTGGAGGGGAGCGAGGGTAACAGCTGGGAGGCCACAGAGAAGGATGTTGCAGTAGTCGAGGCGGGAGATGACGAGGGAGTGGACAAGCATTTTTGTGCTTTCAGAGTTAAGAAATGAGCGGATTCGGGAAATATTTTTTAGGTGGAGGTGACAGGCAGAGGTGAGGGTTTGGATGTGCGGTTTGAAGGACAGATTGGAGTCAAAGATTATCCCAAGGCAGCGGACCTGTGGTGCTGGTGAGAGACTGTAGTGATCTATGCTATTCCATCCGTAAACAGAGCAACACAAGTTGGATTTGTTTGCTCAGTTTTTGTCTACCTATGGCTATGCAGTGACTGTGCCCTGGCTTCATCGCAGTATATTTCTGTGCACCTTTTAGCAAGTCCTCAGACATACTGTATATGGGAGACCTGGGTTAAGACGTGACGTGAACCAGCCTTGCGTTCACAATTCGGGTTAACAAAAATTCGTGTTCACAATTTTCAAAACCTAAATTTTTCCTTCACCTTATCTCTAATGTTAACTGTAACCCTATCCCTAAATTAGCATTTATAAGATGTTTTTGAGGTTTACTTACATCTCTCCAGGCCTTCTCCTTCTATGGTGTGACTTCTTATACAACCATACAAGGGCACTTCCAGTTTCACTAGGTCTGTTGTGGAAAGCAGCATCGATGTTGGATACTACACCAGGGGTGACATTGCAGTGGGAACACATAGTCTGGAGTAATGCTGAAAGATAATTTAACCCCATACAACTCCTAACCAAGGAGTTTTCTCACTAAAAAGATTAGCTTTCAACATGTAGGGACAGGTATTTGAAGAGTTTTTCAAAATACATTAGTCTTTGGTTTTACCTTGGTCATGAGCTAAGAGAGATTTTATATACTTTGAGTGCACACTGGTTTCTGTGGTGACGACCATATCTTGCTTTCTGAGTAGACAGAGAGCAGGGAGTGATGTTATCATGGACACAGATTACTCCAGAGAACATGTTTCTAACAAGATTAGCTTTTGTTTACACGATGACTTCCATGCCTTGTTCCGGTGTTCCAAAAGTTTCTGAGAAGAATGGTAATCCTAAACTTTGACCATCTGAGGTGGAAGAAGCATTCAAACGTTTAATATCTGCCTTTGCCTCTGCAGCAATCTTGTCTCTTCCACATCCTGAAAAGCCTTTCTTCCTTGAAGTCGACACCGCATCTGGGGGGGAGGAGAAGGGGAGGGCTGAGAGGTTCTTACACAAAAATCTGGCCTTGGAAGAATGGCTGAAGAATCTACTGGAAGGGGCTCGTCTCCCAATCAACTGGGCCCAAGATTTTAAGTCATTAAATGGCTTAATCCAGTGACAAACTACATCTGCCTCCTTTCATGCGCATCCCAAACTCCTTCCATGTTTTGCTCCTCAAACCTCTAGTCCACAATCGCATCTCCCAAAATACTGTATTGTCTTCTTCTAAGGCCAATAATGAAAATAATGATGATGTCTTTGAGTTGAAAGAGGTCCTTGCTGAAAATATTGTGAGGGGGAAGTAATACTTATACCGTAATACCGTTCTTGGGAGCCATAGCCTAATCTTTCTGCTGATCTCCTTTGTAAATTTCATCAGGGCAAAAAGAGGGGGAGACCTAAAACCGGGGAGGAGGTAGGTAACATGCACCAGCTCCATGCTTTTGTCATGGTGAAGTGGGAGAGGATTCTTCTGGCTGCAACCTGTGAGGCTCTAGTGAACTCCATGCCCAAGAGAGTTAAGGTAGTGCTGGAAAATAATGGTGGCCATTCAAAATATTGACACTTTGGGCACAATTTGTCCATTTTCACTTAGTGGCGTACTCACTTTTGTTGCCAGTGGTTTAGACATTTATGGCTGTGTGTTGAGTTATTTTGAGGGCACACCAAATTTACACTGTTATACAAGCTATACACTGACTACTTTACATTGCATCAAAGTGTCATATCTTCAGTGTTGTCCCATGAAAGGATATAATACAATACCTACAAAAATGTGATGGGGACCCTAAGCCAGGATCGTCCGTAGGCCCCTCTCACCACACAGCTAAATCACTGGGTAACGTAGACCAAACAATGCAGTGACCACAGTCAATGCCTGCACAGCACAGGCAGTAGCTCAGGCAAAGCAGCCGGGATCAGAGCTAGCTCTGATCCCAGTCATTCAGCTGCTTAGATGTCAGGGAGATTGAGGTGCAACTTAAGGAAGTTATCATGTTGCCTGTGTGGTCCTAGTTCTAAGACATCAGGGTTTGGGCTTATGGCATACTTGCCAACCCTCCCCAAAGGGTCCCACAAATGGGGGTCCCCTTCCGCCCCCCCCATAAGGGTTGGTAAACCCCTCGCAGCTGAAGAGCTGCCGGAGGTTCTATGTATAAGAAGCGGCATCAGGGCAGCATCATGAGACACTGCCCTGAAGCCACTGACTGGGGCTGGGCAATGCTCTGATAGTTTCCTTCATAGGAAGCTATCGGAGAAACGGGCCCAGCTGCACTGCTGGTAGGAGGGAGTGGGGCTTTACGGGAGCAGCGCAGCTCGCTCCCTCTCCCTAGCAGAGCAATGTGAAGACACCCGGATGCCAGCAGAATGACAGGTGAATACATTAATGTGGGTTGTGTGTGGGGAGGAAGGAGGGCATGTGAGGGGAAGGTGGCTGAGTGTGTGGGTTGTTTGTGTGTTTTTCAGTGTGTGGGGGAAGTGTGTGTGTTTGAGTGTGTGAGGGAAGGGTGTGTGTTTGAATGCACATGGGAAGGGTGTGTTTTGGAGTGTGTGAGGGAAGAGTGTGTGTGAGTATGCGGGGGAGTGGTGTCTGTGTGTGTGTTTGACTGTACAGGGGAGTGGTGTGTGTGTTTGAGTGTGCAAGGGGGTAGAAGTGTCCCACATGTCTTCTGCCCCTTACTCCTGCCTCCTGCCCCCTGTGGTTTGTCTCCAGCGGCCACAGGAGGCAGGAGTTTCTTATTGACTTCTGCCCCATGCGGTCTGTCTTTGGTGGCTGCAGGGGGCTGGATACAGACCACAGAGTGCAGGAGTTTTCAAATTGTCTCCTGTTCCTTACTCCTGTCTCCTGTGGTCTGTCTCTGGCGGTCGCAGAGGGCAGGAGACAGACTCTGGTGATGGCCTATGGCAATAGCCTATTCAGCATCCAGGAAAGCTGGGTGACACTCCATTCCCCACTGGTGGCACCCAGTATTCCTGTCATGGAAAGCTCTGTGTGATGAGTGTCTTCCAGCTTTCCTGGATGCTGGATAGGGTATCCAGCCTATATGAATGTGTGTAATGTATGTTTATTTACAGATTCCCAGTTGGACTACTTCATATTCGGTGGACTGCATTGGATCAACCTTGGATCTATTTTTTTTCAAATAAAATGGTTAAAGAGGGTTGTTGTTGGGGAGTGTTTATTTAAATAAAAGTTTATTTTTTGTGCAATTTGTGAACAGTATGTCATGCCGCTTGTTCTTCTTACTACTGTGGGCCGTAGCCTTTGCATGTTGCCCATAGAAATCGGCAGCCATAGTTTTTAACTATATGTGCATCCCTGGTGGGTAATGTGCTCCGTGGCATGTTTCTAGCTGCATGTGTGTCTTCAGGATGGGCATATAGTTGAAAACAAGCAATACATGTGCCAGACCAACACTGGTGATCTGCAGTTTTGGCTTTCCTGCACACATAGCATTTGGTGTTTTGGCCAAAAAGTTAAAGTTTGGTCTCATCTGACCAGAGAACCTTCTCCCACATGCTTGCTGTGTCCCCCTATATAGCTTTTTGCAAATTGCAAATTATCATGGCTTGTTGTTAAAAAGGGCTTTCTTCTTTTCATTCTTCCATAAAGACCAGATTTGTGGAATACATGACTAATGGTTGTCCTGTGGACTGATTCTCCTACCTGAGCTGTGGATTTCTGCAGCATCTCCAGAGTTCAGCTACTTCTCTAGATTGAACAGTACTCTGTAAGAAGTTCAGAGCTATTTTTTAAATCTTACCCTGTAATACACTCTGTCACAACTTTATCCCTGAGCTGTCTGGTGTGTTCCTTGGTGTTCATGATGCTGTTTATTCACTAATGTTCTCTAACAAACCTTCGAGGACATCAAAAAACAGCTGTAGCTATGCTAAAATAACTTACATACAGATGTACTCTATTTACTAATTAGGTGACTTCGAAAGGCAATTGGTCACACTTTATTTAGGAGTATCACAGTACAAAGGGGCTGAATTCATATGCCACACTTTTTAGTTTTTTAATTTGAAATAATTTGAAAAAGCACATATAAATTTCTGTACACTTCACAAATACATGCTACTTTTTGTTGCTTTGTCACATAAATTGCAATTTGTTCTATATCTGACGTGTATCTGATTCATAAAGGGATTTAATAGGATATCAACAGGGTGATTCTCCATAGGTGGGGCCGACCCTTTCGGGACGACTACCCTGCCTAACGTAGGTTGAGTGTAGGGTTTTTTTAGGGACAGTCACTACACAGTCTGTATCATGTACTGTTAGCAGGTGATTATGCTGCTAAGGAAAGTTTTTAATTTCTATATGTTACAAGTATTAAATAAAAGTTATATTTTAGATTTAGAGTTTGAAGGGTAAATTGCAGTGACTTATTTGATTCCAAACTCTCTTTGTCTAACGTAGAGTGTTCAGTGATTTTTTCTTACATATATATCTGCACCCAGGGGCGTAAATAGAGAAGCCAGGACCCCAAAGCAAACTTTTGGATGGGGCCCCCCTCCCTGACCACGACCATGTAGATAATACAAGGGGCAAATACCTCACCATACATCTCACCATCATACTGCTACCGATCAAATCCCACAATACTAAGACCAGCATTACCAATAACGCTATTACATAAGGACCTGATTATACCACCAGAACATGACCACAAATTACCACCACATAGTGACTGAATAATACCCTACACTATTACTGATCAGTCTACAAAGACCAATACTGTCTAATAATAATAATATATAATAATATAGTGACCATATAGTGGTAGACACCAGTGTACACAGGCTCTGCAGACTGTATATTACCTCCATATAGTGACCATATAGTGGTAGACACCAGTGTACACAGGCTCTGCAGACTGAATATTACCTCCATAAATTGACCATATAGTGGTAGATAGCAGTGTACACAGCCTGTGCAGACATATAAGTGATTACAGTGCAGCTACATCTTGTGACTCACAGGTGACGTTTCTCTGACCAGTCCTTGACTTTCTCTTTTGTTCTGCATACGTCCAGACCTTCATGATGACGTCTCCCGACCACTTGTCCCTGCAGATTTAGACACAAATATCTTAGAATCCTGACTTTTCCAGCACCTGCCCCCCTGGCTATATGGGGTCCATTTAGGCAGGCAGGGTTTAGATAGGATATATGGTGCCCCAAATAGGCAAGGTTTAGGTAGCCAATAGAGTGCCCATATAGGCAGGCAGGGTTTAGGTAGCTATAGGGAGCCATACAGGTAGACAGGGGTTAAGTGGGCTATAGGGGCCATATAGGTAGGGTTTAGGTAGCTAAAGGGGCCCCATATAAGTAGACAGGCAGGCTTGTGGGGGTATACAGGCAGGTTTGTGGGGGTATACGGCAGGCATGTGGGGATATACGGCAGGCATGTGGGGGCTGTATAGGCAGGCATTTGGGGGCTGTATAGGCAGGCATATGGGGGCTGTATAGGCAGGCATATGGGGGCCGTATAGGCAGGCATATGGGGGCTGTATAGACAGGCAGGCATATAGGGGGCTGTATAAGCAGGCAGGCATATAGGGGGCTGTATAGGCAGGCATATGGGGGGTATAGGCAGGCATGTGGGGGAGTATAGGCAGGCATAGGGGGGGGTATAGGCAGGCATAATGGGTAGGTAAAATAAGAAATCCCTTACTTACTTTGGTCCACGCTCCCCCGATGCGCCGCTCGCTCCTGTCTGCTGCTCTCCCTGTGACATCACCGCGCGCGCCCACGTGACCACAGAGCACCGGCAGGGGAAGTAGCAGAGCCCGGGCGTTCAGAGGGATTATGCGTCGGGCCCCGCAGCTCCCCGTTAAGTTCACTGCCAGCGGGCCCAGGAGCGGCATTACCGGGGTAGCGGACGTGGTAGCAGCTGCTCCGGGGCCCCCCTAAGCGCACGGGCCCCGTAGCAACTGTTATCCCTGCTACCCCGGTAGTTACGCCCCTGTCTGCACCCCAGGTGCCAGGACCCCTTCATTTTTACTAGGATGTCAGCAGATGGGAAACTGTTTTTCAGCTTAGAGCCTATTACTGCACAACTGCATGGGTCTGGCACAGTGCAGATCGCAGCTCAGGCAGAACGACTTGGATCCTCTGATCCGGCTGTTTAGCCCGCAGAGGGTGCGATGCAATGATGTCATCACACCGCCTGTACTGTTGCCTGTAATACGCCATTAGGCTTATGGCATAGAAGACTGTGAGAGTGGTGTCCCGAAGCAGTCGGCAATATAACGTCACGCTGACCGCTCTAAGTCAAAGAAGAGGTGTTTGACGGGAACGGGGAGAGGTGAGTATTATTTTTTGTGTATTTTACGGAGCCTATACAACCTACTTACCTACTAGGGAATCTATATGCAGGAGTGTTGCTAGTGCCCTAAAACATCCAGGGCATGGGGCCTCTGGGTTACGTTTTGCTCAGTAGGATTGGGCTCACACAGCACTTTTCATTGCGACATATATTTTTACAAAGAAAAAAATGATGTTCCTGTTACAATTTTTTTGCATTTTGAACATAGATACTGTCCATCATCTTTACAATAAAATTCAGTGCTGATAAATTTACTTTTTTAAAAGCGCTGATCTATACATGATAGTGTATTCCATTATAAATAATAGCAATACAGTTACCAAATAATAAACCTATACATGTAGAAAATATACCATACGTATTATTTTTACTAAAAAAATCCCTCAGTACCAAGACCCAATAATATTAATACTTAATGACCAAACAATACTGCCAGACCATGATGAAATGTGTCCTCCGCATGTGACTACCAGTTGTATAGAGACGCTCTGAAGACGTATAAGTGATTAATCTGCAGTTACATCCAGTGACTCACAGCTGACGTCTTCTCTTTTTTATAAACAAGTTTTATTGGATTTTAATCATAAAGCATACAATCTCGTAAACAAAACATTAGCAGAGAAATCATTGTAGGTGAGACTGTCCTTCGACACGGCAAATAGCATCACTACAGAGAGTGAGGACAAGAGGTTCGGTCAGAGTGGTCGAAGTCCAGAGTTCAGATATCTCTGGTATCAACCAAATGCCTCCGGTTAGCCCAAGGACAGCATCGAGGTGGGTACAGAGATAGATGCGCAACATGTAACATAACAGAGCCGGGGCCTGTGAACTAAATGGCCGCCGCATGCTACATATCAACATATCAACATCAAACCTTAGAACGACGCTGAAGGAGTGCCTGTTGTAGCCAGTATTGCCTCTGTTTGCAAGCGAGTCAAAGTCTAAGGGTTTAAGGGATTTATTTGTTCAGAGCCTCCCCATGGGATTTCACAATCAGATGAATGGCTTCATCGGGTAGAGAGACTGATCCCTCTCCTGTCCTACACTGCAAGTGACCCCAGTGAGTTTGATAGCGCTTCCTGGTAGTACCACCCCATATTGCAGAAAGATTTCATGAGTTGGGCAATTTCTGCTTGTGAGAAGTGCGAGACTATAAAGGATCTCCATTTCCTGAAAAACTCCTCTGTTCTCTCCTCTTTTCGTCTTTCCATCTCAATCTTATCCGCTGTAAGATATTTTTTCATATTTTCAATTATGAGAGATAACGGGGGGATATTTGGCTGTAACCAATGTAAAAGGAGTTATCGTTTCTCTACTAGGATCGCAATATGTATTGTCCCTTCTAAGATCTTAGAGAGGGTGGGGGCGAGTTCCCGAGGACTCGGCCTCCGGAGGTCTAACATAATGAAAAATTAACAACTCATGGGTTTTGACCAATCTGACCTGCCAATGATCCCAAACATAGGAAATAAAATCATCCCAAAACGTCTGTACGCTCGGGCAAGACCACAGTCCATGCCATATATCTGTATGGGGAGTCTTGCACTTAGGACAAGCCTGGATTCTATCTGGGTGGTTTGGTGACACCGGCAGGTCAAACCCGTAAAAAGCGTTATGTATCACTTTTAAGTGTGTCTCCCTCAAAAGTTCACAGACAACTGCTTTGCGGAGTCTGGTAAGACCAGACAAAATTTTGTCTGAGAAGCAAGGGTCGTCAAAGCGCCTCTCCCATTTTTTTGAAGGGATTAGAGGCACCCGCCGCAAAGTCTCAACTTCTCAGTGTGCAGTAGATAGCTGCCAAAGAGAAATTCGTTCTATGACACTCCAGAAGGGTTTCAAACCTGTTAGGGGTGCATTCTTTAGAAACATTTCTGAGTCTAGAGGAGCAGAAAGAAAGTACCTGGAGAGCTGGGAAAACATGGGTAGCGGGTAGGAAAAATGTGTTCCTGATCTCCGCTGGGGTGAGCCATCTTTTTTCTTGTGTACACATCAGTTTAACAGAGCATCGGATTCCCTTCTCCCTCCAAAGCTTAAACATAGCATTGTCTCGTCCTTGAGGGAAATCAGAGTGATCCCACAGCGGCATTCCCTTGGACACCAGAAAGGGAAGGCCTGCCATTCTCCTTATTTGTTTCCATGTCGCTACCGTGTGGCGAAGGAGGATGGAAGACTTGAGTCTAGGGGGGAGTGAAGAAATTTTCGCGTGGAGAAGCGCGTGGGGGTGCCAGGGACCCATGAGTTCTCGCTCAAGTTCGAAATTGGAGTAGCGGCCCGTTTCCCCAATCCAGTCTAAGACATGCCGTGTCAGTGACGCTAGGTTGTAATATCTAACATTCGGTAGGTTCAGTCCCCCCTGGTCCACTGGAAGCATTAGCTTTTGAAGTGCTATGTGGGGTCTTTTCCCTGACCAGACGAAAAGGGAGAAGGAAGAATAAAGCTTCCGAATATCAGAATGTTTAAGCAGCAAGGGAAGGGTCTGAAGGGGATATAGTAATTTGGGAAAACATGCCATTTTGATGGTGTGGCATCTGCCCGATATAGACAAAGGGAGAGCCTGCCATCTGCTCAGGGTGTCAGAGATCTGTTTGATTAGGGGGGGGGGGGGGAATTTAAGTTATATAAAGTTTCAGGTGTCCTTCCTATCTTGATCCCCAGATATGTGATATATTTATCGGCTGGGAGTAAATTGAGACCCATTGAGTCCCACGTCTGTTTTGGTAGGGAGGAGCGAAGTTCCAGTAATTCGCTCTTTGAGGGGTTCACCTTGTACCCTGAGAAAGATCCGAAGCTCCTCAAGAAGGAAAACACCTTTGGTAAATGTTCCAAGGGTTTTGACAAAAACAGAAGCAGGTCATCTGCGAATAACGCTGTCTTGACCTCTGACTTTCCTGCCTTGATTCCCTCAAAGAGCTCCGAAGCTTCCAGGTGGCGGGCCAAGGGTTCTATGGCTATATCAAAGAGAAGGGGAGAAAGTGAGCAACCCTGACGCGTGCCCTTGGCAAGTGGAAGAGGGCGGGAGAGGAAGCCGGGTGTATGGACCTGGGCCGTCGGGCTGTGTAATCCTAAAGGGAAGGTCCTAAAATTTCCTTTGAACCACACCTTTTGGGGACCGCCAGGCCCCCCCCCACCGGACGTTTGTCAAAAGGTTTTCGGCTTAAACCCCCACGATACAGGGTTTTCTGAGGGGAGGGACCCCCATTTAAACCCTCGGCCCGCTAGCCCCTTTCTAATTTTCCAACCGGGGACCTCCCTTTTTAAAATCCTTTAAAAGGGCCCGATCATTTGGCAGAAATGTACCATCCTGTCCGCCATAATTTTAGAAAAGAGTTTTGACAACATAAATTAATGAGATTGGCCATATAAGCGGGTGGGGCGGGATCTCTTCCCTCTTGGAATCATTTTTTAATATATGCATTCCTGACCCCTGTTTTATTGTCCATTTTTTTCAGGATATCATTAAAGGTCATGTTTTGTTTTGAGCGTTTTTATCACAAAGTGAAATCGCGGGGGTTTTTATGGTGATCGAAATTTCCAGATCATCGATAATTGGGTTTAAAAATCTGGCATCATCTATTAAGCGCCCCTTTTTTCGGCGCTTCCTGTAATTTTGGCGGCCAGAAAACAGATTACGAATAGAACAGGTGAGATGTGTGTGGCGTCAGAGGGGAGTGTAGGTTGCGATGGCGGGAAAAACAAAACCCGTTTTACATAGAACATTTCCCTTTTCAGCCTCATTTTCTCTCACGTCCATGGGGAAAAGGGACCTGCCCCTTCCCTTGGCCAAACGCTCAGCGAAATTAGTCTATTTCTGCACAGAGAAACCCTACTATTAGCTGTGATCTTAAAAAATTTATTTTAAAGAGTTTTGAAGTTTTTATGTATTTAACTGGAGAATTTTAAAGCACATTTCCCGCTGAAAATTTCACGGGGGGGGAGGGGGGGGGGGGGGGGGCCCGGGGCGAACAAGAAAGCCATCTATAAAGAACAGGGGATAAAGTTCAACCAAGACTTAGTGTAGACATTGTAGGGGAATATCTTTATTTTTAACTTTGCTATTAAATATTCCGGATTTTGGGGGCAGCCTAACTTATATTGGATACACACTTTTCTAGAACTGCAGGTCTCTTTGTTGGTGCAAAACTCCATTTTTATTATCAGTATAAATTACAGATATGTTTTAAATTTAATTTTTACCCTTTTCCCACCTGTGACTGTTGTTTATATCCCCTTGCGTTAAATTACAATCCGGGAAATCTTTAGTCAGCACAGGTTGTTTTTTGCCAAAAAAAACGTGTATCAACGAAAACAAACAGTTACGTGTTTTTGACTTTTGCGCCCCCCAGAAATTGTTTTTTTACGCGCACCCACGAAATCTTAAAACGCAACATATTCACCCCAGGTAAATTTGAAAGGGGGCAAAAAAAAGTGTATCATCAAAACATAACAGTTACGTGTTTTTTGACTTTTGCACACCCAGCTTTGTTCATTGACGCAGCACCACGAAAAATCTTAAAAAGAAATTTTCTTATTCACCACAGGTGAATTAAAAGGTGCAAAAAAACCGTTTTTTATACCAAAAAAACAGTTCCTTTTTTTTTGACTTTTGCAAAAACCCAGCTTTTTTCATTGACGCAGCCCCCCACTAAATTTTAAACAGCAATTTTTTATATTCCCACATTAAATTTAAAAAGGTGCAAAAAAACCGTGTATCATACGAAACAAACCGTACGTTTTTTTTTTATTTTTTGCACACCCAGCATTGTTATTGACCAGCATCCACAAAAATCTTAAAAAAACAATTTATATTCACCAAGGTGAATTAAAAGGTGCAAAAAATCCCGTGTTAAAAAAAAACATAACAGTTACGTGTTTTTTGACTTTTGCACACCCAAAAATTGTTCATTGACGCAGCATCCAGTAAATTTTAAAAAACGGGGAAATTTCTTATTCACCAAGGTGAATTGAAAGGTCAAAAAAAACCGTGTATCAAACAAAAAACATAACAGTTACGTGTTTTTTGTTTTTTGCACACCCAGCTTTTTTTCATGACGCCAGATCCAGTAAACTTTAAAACAGCAATTCTATTTTCACCAAGGTAAATTGAAAGGTAAAAAAATACCGTGTTCATAGAAAAAATAACAGTTACGTTTTTTTTTGACTTTTGCACACCCCATTGTTCATTGACGCAGCATCCCCGAAAACTTAAAACAGCAATTCATATTCCCCAAAGGGTAAATTGAAAGGTGAAAAAAAATCCCGTTATATCCAAAACATAACGTTACGTGTTTTTTTTGATTTTGCACCCCAGCATTGTTCATTGCGCACATCCACGTAAATCTTAAAACGGAATCTATACTCCCCACAGGTAAAAATTGAAAGGTCCAAAAAAAATACGTGTAATAAAGGAAAAACATAATGACACATAATTGAAAATAAAAATTTTATTTTGCAAGACTTTAAAAAGCTTAAAAACCCCCTTTTTATTAAAAGACAACCCATTTAATACAAGAAAAAAAGAGAAACAAAGACATGGTGGGATTCCACCCTATTTTAAAAAGTTTTCTAGAATTAAAAACACTAAAAAACTTGCATGTACAAAATATGGTAAAAAAATTCCCCTAAATTGTACAGGGAGGTACAGGAAAAAATTGAAGATTAATTTTATTCAGGGGGACTTTGGAATGGAGCACGAAAACAAAAGTACAGGGGAAAATTTTCCCTCCAGGCCTTGGAAAAATGAAAAAAGAATGCCAAGCAAAAGGGACCTGGTGTAACAGGAGCTTTAAACCACCAGATTCCAAGTAAAGCTAAATTTGGTCCCACTCATACGGAGGGGCAAGCGTACCCAGGTCTTGACGTGTACTGAGGAAGGGGAGTCTCACACTTCCTTTTTTTCCGCACTCGCTTCAGACGAAGTTTTTTGTCCGTCATGGGGGCTTTTTAAACCTCGTTTAATAGATGACGGAGCCATCCGGGCTCTCACCGCCCCACTGTAACTCCCCCCCTGGGTCATGCTGTGCACGGGACAGTTCAGTCAATGTCCATTTCAACAAAAATGGGGGTTGAAAGCCCCTTTTTCCGGCACTTTTTTAATCGGGGGCAACAGGTTAAAAGGGCATACGTGGCCCGGGCCCCGGGACAGTATATGCCGTTAACTAAAAGGGGGGTTGAAAGACCCCTTTTTTTTGGATTTTTAAACTGGGGGTAGGGGTTTTGGGGCTTTCTGCGTTCGGGAAGGGGGTTTATTCTGTCCATTCAAGTAACAGAGGGTTTAAAACATACGCCTTCTGGCACTTTTTTAAATTTTTGGGTGACAGGTTTTAAGGGTCAGGCTTTGGGGGAAAAACAAAGGGAAAAATGAATGGTCTGTGACTTTTTTTTTTTGTGCTTTTTTAACCCAATTGGGTTTGCCTAAGAGTAGCACGATCCATTTGACTGTTTTGGGAGTTTTTCAGCTTCTCCGCCTTGTTTTTGGGGGTAATAATGAAGGTGTTGTTGCCCCCCCATAGACTTTAATGGTAATCGCTAAAAATCATGCTCACTAAAAAAAAATTTCGATAGCGGGCCGAACGACTATCGCTCTCTCGATAGCCAACGCAATGCTCAAAACTAGTAGTAAACTGGAGCAAGAGGTTCCCCCATACTTTAAAAAAAGCGTCTGTGAACCCGTCGGTCCAGGACCTTGCCAGGTCCCGTTGTTGATGGGGGTTGAATTTCCTGAATAGAAATCTCACCGTTTAGGGACCAACTTGATCGGGGAGTCAATTTTTGGGGTGACAAGGGGTCCAGGATTCCCTGCCTCCCTCCTCCCGGTTGGGTCCGCTTCCCCGAGTAAAGCTGTTTTCCCAGAAATTCAAATGTCGTTAAAATCCCCGGGATCTAAAGGGCAGCGTTCCCCGGGGATTGGGGGGAATGACAGGGAGGGTCTATAACCCCCCCCTTTGGAGCCTAGAGGTATTTTTCCCACCTTATTCCATAAAAACAAGGTGGAAAGGGCGGTGGAGCGTTGGACCTCCCCCTCTCGTCTGCCACAATTTAAAAAATTTCTCTGGCCCTTTACCCCTCCTCCCCCGGAATCGCTGTCCTTCCTTGTGAAAAGGGCCTGTAGGTGACCCTAAAACTTCCGAGGCCCTCCTACTCCTTCTCCCAAGTTAAAGTCTCTAGGGAACGGTTTAAACTATGATGGACCACGAAGTACCGAATTAATGTGGCCCAGTAGGGGCTTGTCTGTCAAGTGTCCCATTCGTGGGCGCATATTCCAGCCCCCAACCCTGACATATCGGAAAAAGCCTCAGTTTTTTGCAGGTAGGAGGGGAAAACCCAGATGAATCGGTGCCCCTTTGATATTTATCTGCAATCTCCAACCGACCGGGGGCTGATCCGATTGACCGGGCAAGGATCCGCATTGACAACCCTTCTATCCAGGTCCTGGATGTAAAGATAGGGCCCGCCTTGACCCGGGTTTGATGTACCGGAGAGAAGAAAGAATATTCCCCACTGTAGGGTACAGGCTCTCCCAAAAATCCCCCAGGCCAGTCTAAACGAGGAATGATTGAGTGTTTTTTTTCCCTTGGCCCCAGAATAGTTGTCCCGTGGGGGTATTCTGGGGTCCCTCTTCCTATCTAGTGTGTCACCCGTACTAGGTTCAGGTTTTCCCCCAACCACACTGGTTTGTTGTTTTTGAGCCTTAAATTTTTGAGGGCCCAAGGATACAAAAAAGGGGTCACTTTGGGGTTGGGGGGGCGTAAACGTTGAAAGGTTTATTCTGAACGTTGCGTTTATGATAGATGGTATCCGGCCCCCCTTAAACCGCCCGGGTGAGAAGTGGAACGGGGAAAATTCTTGGGACCCTGCAGCACCCGCTTTTTCCCTCGCCGGGGGGCCAAAACCCGCCCACCCAGAGCTTTCCCATGCGAAAGAAGTCCCCCCTTTTTAAAAGGGTCCCTGTAGCAGGACTATATCGGGGGTAGTTTTTTTTAAGATAGCGCATGACTTTGGCCCCGTTTGTTAGGGGATCGAAGCCCTTTTGTTCCAGGAGTAACTCCATGGAGGGCGTAATGTAATGTAATACTCAAGGGGGGTTTCCCCATAAAACAGGGTCTCCCAGTAATAATTTTGGGCAAAGGGTTCGTATCGACACACAGGGCTCCCACATGTTAACACTTAAAAAAACATGAATAAAATAATTAAATCAAGAAAACGCTGAGAGCAGGCTTAAAATCCATGCCAGCTTTTCTGGAGGATTGGGGGCTTCTCTTTTTTTTTGGGGGGGATTGCCGCAAGGATAAAAACCAGATGGCATAATACCCTCCCCCTCCCCCAAAAGAAAGGGGGGGCGTTGCTCCCACTGGTAAACATACTAACATTCAAAGATGCTTTGAGGGGAAACATAAAAAAACACTAGGGTGAGGGAATAAAAAAATTCTCCCCCAGGAGTCCCTTTCATAGATTTGCAGCGGTTTTTTTTTCACTGTCCCAAGGGGGGATCTGGGTGCTCGGGGCAAAGACCTCCCCTCTCCCTGTTTCGCCCTTCCAGGACAGCAAAGAGTCCCCCCCAAATAAAAAACAGAAAAAGTCTAAACCTCATTGCCTCTAAGGCCCAAAAAACCCCCCTTACTCACGCACCCTTTTTGTGGAAAATTCAGACAGTCAGTCGTGGAGGGTTCATGCAAGTCCGCTTTCCCGGGCATCAGGAGGCGCGCTGGGGGGGGTGCCGGCCCCCCGGGGGAGAAAAGAAGGGGGCGGGGACGTCGAGTGGCAGCGGTATTTTTGAATAAAGTTTTCTGCCCCGTCTCAGAAGGCCTCGGGGTCCGATCGGGGGAATCAGATTCAGAACTTTGAAGACAAAGTCTTTGGCTGCTTTTGTAATAAGGTCCTGGGGGCCCCTGTTAGGGGCCCGGCCTCAGGGAGGCAGGGTAAAGCATTTGGAAACGAATTCCCTTTGTGGAAAAGAGCGTGCATAACCTGCAAAAATCCCCTTCCTGCGCCTGGAAACGTCCACGAAAAGTCCCAAACGGAAAGCCTTTTGCCCGGCAGGAGCAGATGGATCCCCCCTTTTGTATGCCTGGAGAAAGGTCTGTTATCGTTAAAACCAAGTACTTGGCATAGCAGTACTTGATCCCACTGTGTTTCTCTTAGTGTATCCTTGGGGGGGGCTTTTTTGGCCAATGCGATGGCCCTTTCCACTTTACAGCTGTGGGCTATACCCAGGGTTGGGGAAGCTCGGTTTGGAATAAGTCCCGGAGTTCAGCCTGCCCAATTGTTCAGAAGAGGTCCACCAGCCTTAAAGTTGCTCCTTCGGGACGAATTCTCCAGGTCTTCTAATCTCTCATATAGGGCGCAGTGTGATTTCTCAGAGCGCTGTAATTTATGCTGCAAGGATTCATTGTCAGATTCAAGCTGCTGCACTCTGTGTTCTAGTTTATCCAGGGGGCTCCCTGGGTTTGGAGTTCCTGGTGTATTTGGCTATGGCTGCCTGAAGATTTTGTTTCCAGTGTGCTCTGCAGGTCTGGAACTATGTGCCTGGCCACTTCCAGCGCCAGGACTTTGTAGTCGATCATGGGGCTGCTTGACTCACTAGATGTTGATGGTGAAGATGTCTCCTAGGAGTCAGTATGAGTCTCGGTCTGCTCCTGTGTGGAAGCGCGCCGGGCCGCCATCTTGGATTCACCTCGTGGCGTGCGGGGTGGCAGGGACAGGTGCTCTTTCTGTCCGCTGCAGAGTAGGTAGCGCTCCATGCGCTCGATGCCAGCACGGCTGAAGTGTTCCCCCTCACGTTCCGGGAGCAGGTAAGCGCCGCCGAAGCGGCTGTTTGTCGGTTTGAGGTGCGGGCAGGCAGAGAGCTCCTGCAGCCTACATCCACTCACCAGCGCCGGAACCGGAAGTATCCTGACGTCTTCTCTGATGAGTCATTCACTTTTCCTTTCCTTTTCCATCCAGCTCAGACCCCATGCTGACTTTTCCTGGCCACATTTCTGCAGAACTTACCACACAAATATTTTAGAAACATCACTCTTCCAGCACCTATATACCTACCTACCCAAGGGGGGGTTAATATATCTCCCTACCTAATGGAGGCCTATACATTAAAACATGGTGACTCCCCATCCCCACAGCAACCCGCTTTCCTATGATAGCAAAGCTGGGTGCCTGCTGTGGGGGATGGGGAGTCGCCCATCCGTCCTAAATAGGACACCATTAGTTAGGGAGGTATGTAGACATTTCCCCTATAGGTAATTTGGTATATAAGTCACATGAGTAAGTACTTAGGTAGGTGCATAGTTTTGCTCAGTTGGTAGGTGGGTATATAGCCCCCACCAATAGGTAGTTAGGTTTATAGGTCTCCTCAGTAGGAGGTAGGTTATAGGTACCATTAGTAGGTAGCTAGGTATATAAGTACCCTTAGTAGGTAGACAGATGTATATGGGCCCCTGTAGGTAGTCCTCCACCATATGGAGGTATGTATATTGATTCCCGCCCCCAAAAAAAGAAGGCAAGTAGGTACACCCTATAGGCTAGCAAAGTAAGTAGGTAGATATATAGGTCCTCCAGTAGGTAAGTAAGTACATATGGCCCCATTTAGGTAGGTAATTATATAGGTACTTTCAGTAGATCAGAAGGCATATAGGACCCCAGTAGGTATCTAAGTAGGTCATCCTTGACCAACAGTTCGAGGGGGCATACTGCTGTGCAATATGTGTGCACATGCAATTTGAAAACCGTATCCTGGATCTAAAAAGAGCAAGTGGGCCGGGGC
>JAODAL010020542.1:0-69165 GCA_025379985.1 Phyllomedusa bahiana
TAACATATTCATGAAGCTGCTACAGAAAGGCCAGAACAGAATAGCATAGTGAGCTAGCTAATGTAGAGTAAAGGTCATCGCTGACCAACAAATTACATGCCTGCAAGATGTAATATTAATCAAGTGACGAATAACAATACAATTTATGACTAGATGCGTGATTTAATAAAGATGTATTGAATATTTTAATATTGCCACTCCTTAAGATCTGTCTGTTTAAAACTTGCATAAACCGTAATAAACAGTAATTTTGCTTTGTGTTTATCATATTGTGATGTCAGTTTGTCAATTTTTGTCGAAAATATGGGTATGTAAAATTACTAAAATAATTTGGATACCGCACAACGAGAGGTTGTGGTTTTTATAAAGTGACACAATTTGGCACTCCAGATAGGACAGGACATGCCCAAGGGTCAGTGGACCATGATGAGCACACCCCCATTTTGCTGCTGCAGGAGGTATGACCTTCGTTTCTTACATCAGCTCTGTTCTTTCTTGGGTCTGCATGTTTTCTCTGTTTTGGGTGTGCCCCTCCAGAAAAAGGTTTATGACCTGTCCCATGAGACAAAGAACTTAACAAGTGTCCTCCTTGTGTTGCTAATGTCATTTAGTGCTAATTGGAACGTTTCCCATAATACAATTTTACACAGGCATTGTATTTAGCGAGCCAAGACCAAAAAGGGGGTCATAGGTATTTGTTTTTACATGTGCACTAAAAGTTATTAAATGTCTTAAAGGGTAAATATTTTTTTTGGGAGATATATAGGGTTTATGTGATGATTTGGGAAGAGTTGGAGAAAATTACTGAGACGTATAGGGGTGTGTAGCCCATCCCTAGAGGGTTAGGGTATTCTACTTGAGGGAGGAGAGGAAAAGTTAATTGGTGTCTTGTAGGGAAAGCAAGTTTAGACTAGATCGCATAAGGGGAATTAAACTCCAAAAATAGGAAATGAGAACCACAGAGAATGACAGTATGCCAGGTAGTGAAGATACGAGAGGGAAAGAAAGGTATTGAGAAGTGCAAGAAGTTAATGTAAGGAGTTAACATCGTCCCTGGTAGTAAACTTAATGAAGTGATGTGAAAAAACAATTTTAGAAGATAGACAAGGATGGTTACAAGATCGTGGACTGTTGGCTCATGCATAAATTTGGTACAAAGTGTCGAAATTATTGACAAAAGGAGTATTGTGGGAAGAATTTTTAGATGGATTAGGGTTACCGGTGTGGTTAGGCACATTGACCTCTGAGCTTGCTTGGAACAATGTGGCTCTTGTGGTGGTGGTGTCGGAAGGTCTCTCTGGTGAAATCATGGACGACCTGACTGGCCATGATCTACCATCTACGCTGGATGACCTCATCACTCTAGCCACCCACGAGACCTAGGCATGGGGGCTTCCAGGGCGCAGTCGAGCGAACTGGGCAGTTTTTTGGGAAATCCTTGGTACTGCCACAAGTTGAGACTATGTAGGTTCATCTTGAGGAAGCATAAGTGTAGGATGAGGGAGATGCAAGACGAGGAAGACTGCAAGGCCAGGTGAATGCAGACTGCTGGCAAAACTCAAATTTTCTTTCTGAAAAACTGATATCAATCCTGGTGGCTATAGTGATGAGGTCGTCCAGTGTAGATGGTAGATCATGGCCAGTCAGGTCGTCCTTGATTTGACCAGAGAGACCTTCCGACACCACCAGCACAAGAGCCGCATTGTTCCAAGCAAGCTCAGAGGCCAATGTGCGGAACTAAATGACCCCCCTTGGAAACCTCTTGTCTGAAGTGCAGCAGAGAAGAAGCAGCAGCGGTATTGCAACCAGGCTCTTCAAAAACTTCACAGAAGAACTTCAAAAATTCCTGTAAATCCACTGTCAATGGATCCCCTCGCCCCTAGAGGGGTGAGGCCCAGGACAAAGCTTCTCTGAGAGTAGGCTGACAATGAAGGTCACTTTGGCTCGATCCAAAAAGTTACTGATTGCCTGGACTTCCCAAAATAATAGTGCACGGGTTGATAACCCTGCGGTATCTCTTATGGTCCCCGTGGTAATGAGATGGCAGTGGCAGATGCAGACTGGGACTGGCGATGACAATGGAAGGCAGTGCTACTACAGGTGCAGCGAATCAGAAGTGGCATACATTGAAGAAAAAAAAATCAATGTAATGAGGCAGGCAGTGATAGCCATTCCTCATGACCAGCAATAATTGATAAAATGTAAAGCATAGGATATTTGTTGTGCCGTTGATAGAAATGTATTATTTATAGAGCAATTGTTCTTATAAGCACACCCGATATCATGGTAATGCATTGTTCACCCTGTTAAATGAAACATAAACTCTACAGAAATTGTTTCTCCAAATTAGATTTGACATGCACATTGGCTGGGAATGATTGAGACTATGCATGGAATAACATTCAGAGCCTTTTCACACCTGGCCATTTTGACTTTTTCACCTTTTTTTCTGCAGTAGATAAAATGCAACCAAACATTACATGTAAAAATAATGCAGAGAAACGAGGGTCAGCTTGATATTTATGTGTTAACAGCCTAGTGGGTCCCTTTATACCTAAAAACAGAGAAAGCCAATGGCAGAAAGAACACATTGTCCATTTAATCTGTCCTTGTAACCATCCTAAAAGAAGACTAAAAAAGCAAAAATTTGTGTTCATCCAAGGCAGGTTTACAGTCATGTACTGTTTATTTTTCATACACATCTGTGGGAAGTTTGTTAGGAGCATCCATTACTATTTCATTAAAATACTATTTTCTGACATTGCTTCTGATTTTACCACCACTTAATTTCGGACTGAAAGGGGTTGTCTCGTTCCAGCACTTGGCAATGTTTTCTGCTGATTGTCAATTACAGCTTGTGAAATGGAGAGGCATGTGCATGTGATGATTCATTCTGTGTGAGCTGGGGGAAGGAAGAGGTTCTCAGCTGTCATTGGAATCATTGGAAGTGAAAAACTAAGTGTAACTCGATAGTTTATATCTAAATTTCTTGCTCTCGCTGCCTACTTTGTAACTAGAATGGGTATTTGACATTCAGGACTCTGGACAAGATGGATGATTTTTTTTCTTCTGTCTCTCTCTCTCTTGCAGTGATTATCCTGCAGATTATTGCACCTCTGACCTCAGATCTGCAGAACAAAACTATACGCTTTATATGTGATTTACGGGGCACCGCACATGAGATTTACATGGGACTACTGTGTTGTCTCTGTTATTTACTCGGCACCACACAGATTTACATGGGACTTCTGTGTTGTCTCTGTTTGTGATTTACGTGGCACTGTACATGAGATTTATATGGAACTACTGTGTTGTTTCTGTTTGTGATTTACTCAGCACTGCACAGGAGATTTACATGGGAGTGCTGTGTTGTCTCTGTTTGTGATTTACTCAGTACCACACATGAAATTTACATGAGACTGCTTTCTTGTTTCTGTTTGTGATTTACTCAGCACAACACATGAGATTTACATGGGACTGCTGTGTTGTCTCTGTGATTTATGTGGCACCGCACATTTGGTATATATACCAAATGCTAAAATAAAGTTGGAAAAATACAGTGGAAAATAGTGAGAAATGTGTGTGGGAGGAAGGGCTTCAATGAACAAGGTCATCAGGAGAAAGGACAGGAGAAGTAATGGAAATGGGATACAGGACAGTGGTAACTCCCACAAAATGCCACTCACAAATCTATACACAGGGATTATAAATGTCAGGATGAGCATAACCTCAGTATGACCTGAGATGGCTGTAGCCGGCCCGTTATAGCAAACCTGACCTCGAGAACCTACAAAATTTTACTTTCATAGGGGAATAGATATAAGGGTTGGGAATAGATATAGGGGTTGCAGAGGGGTTCCCAGAAGCTGAGGTGGAGGACCACCAGTATTATAAATGAAAAATAAGCAGGTGAGGACCCATTCAAAGGTTTATAGCCACTTCAGGTCCTCCTCAGCTCTTCATGTATAAATCCAGTAACATCTCATGTGGACACTGTAAGCTTTGTGTAATTGCTGTGAAACGGTGTAAATATTTTATCGCCATATTGTACAAAGATCCTAGTGTGTATGTATATATAGAAAAAATCACAACACAAAAAAATAAGATACATACTGTGCAGTTTGATACAAGACATTGCATTGAGTAGTCTGCAGAATCTGTATGCTCACGTATAATTAGAAATATATCACTGCTGCTCTCTACTGGCTAACAATGAACATTAATTCACCATAGCACAGTGTCTGCAACAATTTTATACTAATAAACTGTGACTACAACTGGCTCAGATATCCCGCTCCCCACAAGTCACACTCACAGGGATCCAAGAAGCTGGGATATGGGGAAATGTTTGGTGTGCTCATGACACCATAGAGCAATTTAGCTGTACCTGTTTATGACCTGGAGATTTTTCTGCCCCAACAATATATAAGCTCCATGTCATAAAAGAGTCAGTGTTCCCATCACATCACAGGCAGTGTTAGGCCGTGTTCACACGGCTTATTCAAGCCGTAATTGCGGGCGGGATCCGGCCCGCAATACGGCTTGAATAAAGGGCGGGGCCAGGGGCGGGGGCGCGACGGGGGAGCTGCTCGCCGGCCCCATAGACAATGCATTGTTTATGTCGCGTCCGCGCCGTAAATAATGTTCATGTCACTTTCTCCCCCCGCGGCGGATTCGCCGAGCGGGGAGGAGCGACGGAATCCACAGTTCTCTATGAGAGCAGTGGATTACCGTAATGACAGGGACGTATTCCAGCCGTACTGCAGCGCAAATCCGGCGCGCAGTACGGCTCCAATCCGCGGCCAAATAAGCCGTGTGAACGAGGCCTTACAGTGCGATAACCCTATCAGACATACAGTATGTACAGCATATCTACACTTCTTAGAGCCCAGCGAGCGTGACATGTAGGTAGTAGGACTAACATCTAAAAATGTCAGGTTTTGAGTGACAATAGGCACGGGAAAGGTCAGACAAGTAGCAGAAATGAAACATGAGAGTATTTTTTTTAGCCAGACATGGAAAAAACAAAGGGAGACATGTATGAACGGGTTTTTCACCCTTTTCTGGCGTAAAATGCACCTAAGTGAGCCGGCTACGATGTCTAATGCATCTAACAAATGTGTTAGGCGCATTGTTTGTAAGACTTTCTAATGCGCCTAACATGAGGGAGCGTTCTGGGGGAGTTCTGGGGGCGTCGCACCACACACAATATTAGACACACATATGAATGTGGTTCGGCAAAACTAGGCGAATTATTGCTCCGACAGGCAGATCTATTTCAGTGTGGTCTCCCTGAGCCTGAAGAGTCGAAGTGAAGCTAGATTTGCTATTAGTGCAAAAAATGTCTCTTATTTCTAAACTTACTCCAGTACAATAATTAAAAGTAATTTCTGATAATTATCAAACTATATAAAATGTATTTATTTAAATTTAATAAAAAATGTTATCATATAAAATCAATATAAAATATATAATATCCCAAAAATATTGTCATGGGGGCTGGCGCGGGTGCTGTTGCCCCCCATGGCAGCTCCCCTGCTCACATGGGGTCCGGCGCGGGTGCCGTCGCCCCCCCGCGGCCGCCCCCCCCCCCCTGCCCGCAGGGGGTCCGGCGTGGGTGCCACGGCCGCCCGCGACCATCCCCCTGCTCCAGTGCCAGTCTACTTACCCGTCCGCGCTCCTGTGCTCCCGGCTCCTGCCTGTGCTTGCCGCCGCGCGCGTACCCGCTGCTTAGGGCGACGGCTGGTCTGGATTTAAAGGGCCCGTGCGCCGGTAATTTGCTAACTGCCAGACGCTGGTCCTATACATTGTACACTCTCTGCCTGCACTCTCTGCCAGATTGTTGGTGTGCGTTAGTCTGTCTAGAGAGATTTTTGTAGTACTGTACTGATTACCCGTGTACCAGTCCGTTCCGCTACGTTTCTTGACCTTGCCTGTCTGCCCGTCTCTGACCACGAACCTCTGCTGCCCGTCCTGACCTCCTGCCTGTCTCCGACTACGCTTCTGGATTACGTACCACGCATTACCCCGGCCACCATCGCAAGCAAGTCACGTCAGGGTTAGTGACCTGGTAGCCTCACGCCACAGCAAGTCCATCCCGCTTTGCGGCGGGCTCTGGTGAATACCGGGGGCTACTTAGACTCCGCTCCCTGGCGTGGCTTAACTATCATCACTTGCGGTGGTCCAGTGAATCCACCAACCCGTTACAAATATAAAAATATTTCCTATAAATGCATTTAAATTTAAAATAATCTAAAATTAGTTTTACGTTAAATAACCCACTGATGTTGTTGTTCAGATTTCACCATATTTAATGTTTACTACTTTAAATTTGAAATTTATTTTTGCTGCTCTCACCCTTTATTCTACATAAAGCAAGAGCCAGCACAGCACAGGTCTGGCTGGGACCTGTGGTCCACCAAGTAAGATCAGTACCATAGTTACTATTCACTGACATGCTATTCTAAAGACTTATTTTCAACCTATCTATAGCCTTTATACATGTTTCACACATTACTAATGCACCTAAGTTTCGTAATGCGCCTAACACATAGGCGAGGCGCGTCGAACCGTAGACTCCATTTATAATCACATAAAAACCACTTTCATACATTCAGGCGCATTAAACACTGAAAAAGAGACTTGACAATTCACTTCAAAGCGCCTTCCTTCATACATGTCTCCCAAATTGTGCTACAAAACAATGTCTACATGTAGTGGCCAATCGCTGGATCATTTTGTTAATAAAACTACAAAATTACCAACAAGATCGTACGTCTCTCGGCCACTTCGTGTGGCACTGATATCATCCGCATATGGCAGTTACAGGACGGGAACTAACAGATGGGTACATAGGTGTATTTTGGACGGTATTGTGCTTCAAAATTTGTGACAAAGATGTGGAACCAACAGAGAGTAAGGCTATGTCTAACAAGCACAGAATCCGCCAAAAATCCAACGGTACACAGTGCTGCATAGACAACAATAAAAAATCTACAACATGGATTTTTTACGACTGGGTTTGAAATCCAGCGGATATCAAAACATGTTGGATATTCCACCTGCAAATACGAAAACTGACCGTGGTTTTAGTGCAAATCTGTGCCAAAAACCGAAGTCCAGCAATCTTAAAATGCTGTCGGAATTTAGACGTTATTTTAATATATAAGAATAGTGTTGATCAAATTGGGCCTGTGCCGTTTAAAGTAAGTTCAACCAACCTTGTGAAAATTTGGATTTGGGATATCATGAACCTGTGGTTTTCCTCTACCTATAGCCCTTACCATAACTGTAACCAGTAGGGTTGTTTAAGGAGTTTTTGTGGATTAATTTACCGATCTAGCAATGCTCCCATTATAGCCTAACTCCTGGTCTCATGTCCTGCCCAACATTCCCATGACATTAAGCTTATGGTGAAGTAACCGAAAATCACATCAGACTGGAAGTATGGCCACAGGAGGAGCATTGTGTAGCTGGAAACCTTTTAAACAATCCCAACTCTAATAGGGTTAAGGCTACATTTGTTTTTTCAACAAAATCAATTCAGGTCAGCCTGAGCCAAAGCACTAGGATTCAGTTCAAATTTGACTTTGAGCTGAACCCAAAGCACAAATATTGTAATTAACAGATTTTTGCCTTTCAGGCTTTAAATCCAATCCTGGTCGAATGCTGTTGCAGAATCCACAGAGCCTTAAAAGGGTTGTCTCACTACAAGGATTGCTTTTTATGTTAAAGATCTTGAAAAGACAAGTTACTTTGCAATATGTGTCCATTGACACTGTCCTACCTATTCTGAGATCTCCCCTCTTGTATGGGCTGCATCAGCTCCTCAGGTCGCTATAGCTGGAGACCTGTTGAATCTCTCCTGATAGGCTGCCAGCACTGGTTGCTATAGCTACAGACCTGGTGTCCTCAGCACCTTGACACTGCAAGCCAGTAGAAGCCAGTAAATTCAAAAATGAAACTGAGAAAACAGGAAAGATGTAAGATAAATCCCTTTAAAGGACCACTTTTATTTGTTTTGTTGTTCCTTTAGTTCATTAGAAATTGTTTCTAGGTACACAGTAGTGCCAGTAATTATGCTTACCTCCAGCTACATACAGAATTTCTCACCGCTGCCACAGAGTCATGTGATCTGCACTGTAAATTGCTGAAACACACAGCATTCCTATGGGAATTTCAAGGTCAGTCTCATAAGGATGCACAGAGAAACCGACTTCCTATCAGCATCAAAAGCACAGTGTTTTTCAGCCGATCATTGAGCAGGTCATGGGACCTAGTAGAGACTGTTGCATCAGCCAGAAACCCTGTATTGAGCTGCAGGTAAGCAAAGTTACTGGCACTCAGGCTTGGACTGGGACGGCGGGGGATCGGTGAATCCCCCCGTGGGCCCCGGAGGCAGTGCCGTCGCTCCACGGGGCTTGGCCGCCGCATCTGGTCACTGAACGCCCGGGACTTGCATCCCGAGCGCTCAAAGAACGGCCTGGGAGTCGGGGACATTAGTCCCCGACTCCTGGGCTGCGCGGTGTCGGGGACATTAGGTGTTAGGCCTTCAGCCTGCCGGGCGCTGGCCCCTACTCATGACGTAGGCGCGCGGTGACGTCACATCACCACGCCGCCTATGCAGGGCGGCAATAGAAGCCGGCGGGGACCGGCCGGGAACGGCAGGAGTGGGAGCGAGGTAAGTGGATGTTTTTTTTTCTATTAACTACCTAATTGGGTCCGTAACTACCCAAGAGGGCACTGGCTACCTACAGCAGGGCCCTGACTACCTACGGGGGCCCCTGACTACCTAAGGGGGGACCTGGCTACCTACAAGGGGGCCCTGACTACCTAAGGGGGCCCTGGCAAACTACAGGGGGGCCCTGGCAATCTGAGGGGGGCCCTGACTACCTTAGGGGGGCCCTGACTACCTTAACCTAAAGGAAGCCCTGACTGCCTAAAGGGTGCCCTGACAACCTAAAGGGGGCCCTGACTAGCTAAGGTGGGACCTGACAGCCTAAGGGGGGCCCTGACAGCCTAAGGGGAGCCCTAACTACCTGAAACTAAAGGGGGCCCCTGACTACCTAAAAACTAAAGGGGGGCCCTAACTACCTAAAAACTAAAGGGGGCCCTGACGTCCTGCACACTAGCTGAAAGGGCTCCTAACTGCCTGTATACTACCTAAAGGGGGACCCAACTGCCTGTATACTACCTAGAAGGGGGCCCTAATTGCCTGTATACTACCTAAAGGGATGCCCTAACTGTCTGTATACTACTTAAAGGGGGACCCTAACTGCCTGTATACTACCTAAAGGGAGGCCCTAACTGCCTGTATACTACCTAAAGGGAGGCCCTAACTGCCTGTATACTACCTAAAGGAGGGTCCCTAACTGCCTGTATACTACCTAAAGGGAGGCCCTAACTGCCTGTATACTACCTAAAGGGAGGCTGTAACTGCCTGTATACTACCTAAGGGGGACCCTAACTGCCTGTATACTACCTAAGGGAGGCCCTGTCTGTGTATTAACTAAAGGGAGGCCCTAACTGTCTGTATACTACCTAAGGGAGGCCCTAACTGTCTGTATATTACCTAAAGGGGGACCCTAACTGCCGGTATATTAACTAAAGGGGGACCCTAACTGCCTGCATGCTACCTAAAGGGAGTCCCTAACTGCTTGCAGCATATATAAAGTGGGTCCTAACTACCTACAGCTTACCTAACTGGGATCAACCACCTACCTACAGTCTAACTAACTGGGACTAACCAACACCTACCTACCTACCTAACTGGGGTCCACCAACCTACCTGTCGCCTAGCCACTTGCCTAACTAGGGCATGCAAATCTACCTGGGGACTATTTACCTACCCACTCACCCGTGGCTAGGTACCCACCAACCTACTTGGGGCTGGCCTTCTAACTTATGCAGCGGGGGTCTACCTACCTAAATAGGGTCTATCTAGTTACCTGAGGCCTTTCCCATTTTCCTACGTACCTGGTAATATAATTGAGAGGGGAGAAGCCCAAAGTTGTAGCATTATCTCAAGGGGGTTAGTTCTCTCCCCACCCTTCAACCCCTTAGGATACTAGGCCTCTAAGTTATGGCTTGTACCCGTTCTCCCACCTCTGGGAAGTTTGTACAGAGGTGGGATTAGGTGAAGAGATGCTGGAAAATTGAGGATTCTAAGATATTTGTGTAATTTCTGCAGGAATGAGTTGTGGCCGGGACAAGTCATCATGGCGGGAGTGGAACGGATGCAGAAGAAAAGGGAATAAGAATGACTCATGAGAGAAGAGAACGACTCATCAGATATGACATCTCCGGTGAGTCCCTGATTTCAGGGGTTACTTTGGTTCTATATTGGATCAGTGCTGTATTCACTGTAATGTGTCGGACCACTATGTGGTCTCTATATGTCGGTGTTGTAGGTTATATCAGCGTTAGTTTAGTGGCAGTGCACACTTGTCCCTGATTGTAAAAGTGACGGAACACCTGACCCTGTGATATGAGTTTCACTTTTACTTTCTTGCTGATGATTATTTTAGAAGGTGGTGAGGTGCGTGACCAAGAAAAATGTGGAGGGGGATATTGTATGTGGGTGGAGGGGGATATTGTATGTGGGTGGAGGGGGATATGGATGGAGCTACTTAGCCATGTGTCTATGATATGCTAGACTGACATATGTGTGAGATAGACAGATCTGTGACTCCCTAGTATTGGGTACTACACAATACAGTTCTTTTTTGCACACTGTATTACAGTATGTGGTAAAATGAGCACATTTATGTCCGAGAGGCCGGTAATATTTTCATGTACAGTAGGGTGGGCCCCCCAAGATCAATTCCCCTGTGGGCCCCAAATCCCCCAGTCCAACACTGCTGGCACTACACTGTACCGAAAAGCAAAATCTAATGAACTAAGAAGAAAAAAAAAGCAGTCCTTTAAGCCAAAATTCAAGCACATCAGAAGAGTGGAAACATGATGGTGTAACGGGCATGATAAACCACTGGCAGCTGGGGAAGGTGGACCCCACTAATTTACAATGTCTGATGTCTTGATATAACAAAATAGTGCTGTAATGAGCTACTAATAGATTATGGCATTGTACCAAAGTAAGAATAATGAAGAATAGTAAGAATAATTAGAAGCAATTAAATGAAATAGGCTTGTAAGATGGGGTGAAGAGTCAAAAGGGTTGTTCTGGTCATATCAAAATAAATAGAAATCTTCTGTTATGCCATAAAAAGCCTATACACATATTCCTCCTCACCTCTTTTCCAGCGCTGTCTCTCTTCTGTTTCTGTTCCTTCTAAATGGGGACGTTACCCCTGCTCATGTCAACATTTGGAGCTTTTCAGTTCCGGACGATGAAGTAAATGAGCAGCATGTGTGTTCATCTATATTGTTTTTTTCCTGTTTCTAATAATTTTATTTCCATAAGGTGTGTACCTCTCACAGTGGGTGTTTAAGATGTTTTCAAGGATCGCCTATTTATTATTTGTTCTTTTATTTTTAAGAATCTTTTCCCAGTCAATGCAGTTTAGGGCCTCTTTAAGCAGATTGAAATTAGCCTTCTTGAAATTCAGTGCTTTTTTGGCTCCTTGACAAAATACTGTATTGAAGGATAATTGGAATTTTATTATATTGTGGTCACTATATCCTAGGTGCCCCCCAACCTGAACCTTTGTTACTCTTTCAAGTCTGTTAAGCAATATTAAGTCCAGAAGGGCCTTCTCTCTAGTCTGCTCCTGCACCAGTTGGGAAAGGTAATTATCTTTAGTTATTGGCAAAAACCTGGCAGTCACAGGTTTCAGTTTCCCAATTTATGTTTTGGTAGTTGAAGTCACCCATAATAACAACCTCATTATGATTAGCTGCCTCATCTATTTGTTTGAGTACATCTTTCATGGGTTCTGTTATATTTGGAGGCCTATAGCAGACCCCTAATAGAATTTTAGAATTTTATTGTTGGTCTTACACCCATGTATATCTACCCCTAAGGACTCCACATGTTCATTTCCTGTACCTATATCTTCCCGTAGTGTTGACTTTAGGCAGGATTTTATATAAAGACATACCCTTGCCCCCTTCTGTTTCTATAATCTCTTCTACATAAACTGTAACCCTATAAGTTAACTGCCCAGTCAGAGCTCAGTTATCCCCACTATGTCATGTTTTTATTCAGCAATAAATAATTGTTGTTCATTTATGTTGTTGGTTAGACTCCTGGCATTGGTCAGCATGCAATTTAGAGGTTTTTTGTTTTTCATTTGTTTTAACCCTGTCCTTATTAATTAGCACACACCCTCCCCCCATCCACTCCACCCCCTGATTTATAACTAATTCCCAGATCTCTATCCTCACTGTCCTCTTGCACGCTACATGTGTAGTTGTCCTCTCCCTCAGTCCCTAGTTTAAATACTCCTCCAACTTCCTGGCCATTTTGTCCACCAATGCTGCCACACCCTCCCTATTTAAGTGCAGCCCGTCCCTACCATAGAGTCTGTAGCCAAGACCGAAGTCAGCCCAGTTCTCCAAAAACCCAAATCCATCTTCCCTACACCAATTGTTATCTTCCCTTGCCCTGCCATTTCTGATCAGTTGTCTTAACTGGACCTGGGTTATGCCCCCCACCGGCAGCCACCCGCCTGGACCACAGGTGCTATCCCGACACGTCTGCGAGTTATCCTTCCACTTCCTCTGGTCACTTCTTTTGAGAAGTGACCAGAGGTTACTTCCATGCTTATTTTATGGGTATTTGTCAGTGCTGCTGAATGTATCCTGCCAATAGTGCCAAGTGTAAGAGTCAAATGAGTGTGGCGATATAACAGTTAACCTTAGTTGTCCAGGACAATAATCCTTATGGACAGCTACTAGTTTTCCAAAGGGCCTTTTCGAACTGAAAAGTCAGCAGAACAGTGAGACCCACGTGTCGGTGGTTACATGCTGATAATAACAGTTTTGCCTAATTTGCTGGTTACCCTATTTCACCCTTCTTAAATGCTTGTGCTTGCAGTATTATATACAAAACTAAGGCTGCATTCTCTCTGCAGTATGGTCTATTTGGAGTACATTTACTTTATTTCACAGGTTTATACACTTTTCATGGGGAACACAAAAGTATGGCATGTACCATCTCCAAATAGAGCAAACATAGTCCAAGAAGAACTACATTTGTTTTATTAATGTCTATGGGCCGTTCGCAGTGCAGCATCCATCGGGGTGCCTTTTTTTAAAGTTCCCCAATGGGTACCGCAGGCATAGATAATAACACGGTGTGAGCCTAGTCATAGAATTTTAGATGTTCAAAATGCAGTTATTGTTATGTATATATGAAAGGCATCACTTCACACAGGTGACTGGCCAACGTGGGACTAGAATCCAACATATTACACTTACGGCACATTTCCATTGTATGTAGTGTATACACACACACACACATACATATATATATATATATATATATATATATATATATATATATATACACACTCACCGGCCACTTTATTAGGTACACCATGCTAGTAACGGGTTGGACCCCTTTTGCCTTCAGAACTGCCTCAATTCTTCGTGGCATAGATTCCACAAGGTGTTGCAACGATGCTCAATTGGTACCAAGGGGCCCAAAGAGTGCCAAGAAAATACCATGACCACACCATGACACCACCACCACCAGCCTGAACCGTTGATACAAGGCAGGATGGATCCATGCTTTCATGTTGTTGACGCCAAATTCTGACCCTACCATCCGAATGTCGCAGCAGAAATCGAGACTCATCAGACCAGGGAACGTTTTTCCAATCTTCTACTGTCCAATTTCGATGAGCTTGGGCAAATTGGAGCCTCAGTTTCCTGTTCTTAGCTGAAAGGAGTGGCACCGGTGTGGTCTTCTGCTGCTGTAGCCCATCTGCCTCAAAGTTCGCCGTACTGTGCGTTCAGAGATGCTCTTCTGCCTACCTTGGTTGTAACAGGTGGCTATTTGAGTCACTGTTGCCTTTCTATCAGCTCGAACCAGTCTGCCCTTTCTCCTTTGACCTCTGGCATCAACAAGGCATTTCCGCCCACAGGACTGCCGCTCACTGGGTGTTTTTTCTTTTTTCGGACCATTCCTCTGTAAACCCTAGAGATGGTTGTGCGTGAAAATCCCAGGAGATCACAGTTTCTGAAATACTCAGACCAGCCCTTCTGGCACCAACAACCATGCCACGTTTCAAAGGCACTCAAATCACCTTTCTTCCCCATACTGATGCTCGGTTTGAACTTCAGGAGATTTTCTTGACCATGTCATACATGCCTAAATGCACTGAGTTGCCGCCGATGTGATTGGCTGATTAGAAATTAAGTGTTAACAGCAGTTGGACAGGTGTACCTAATAAAGTGGCCGGTGAGTGTATATAAAATATAATAGAGAGAGAGAGAGAGAGAGATGGATATAATATATAATTATATATATATAATATATATATATATATATATATATATATATATAGATATATCTGATTGAAAATCAGATTGAATGTTTAACATGCCAGGTTTCCTTTAAATCTCACTTTTACAGGGAATCCATGTCCAGATCTATACCAGAACAGATGTTTGAAATTAGAATACTGATCACTATAGATTTTAGTAGAGTAGTCAAGGTACAAGCGCTGAAAACTGCCTATTTAGGCCTTGGGCTTTAACGATTTAGAGAAAAGACAATCAACACCTCAATAGACGGTTAGCAAATAATTAACTACAGTTAAATAGAAATAAATAATTTGACATGAACTTTACGAGGGGCTTCTAAGACTGCAGAATGCTACCTATTTCTTAACAATGAGAATACATAGAAGCAGATAATACAATAATTACTTACTCAGAACTTTCATCGCACTTGTAAAATATTCCTTGTAGTAATGCCCAAGCATCTGGTCACATTCCCTACATGGCAGAGAGTAGTTGGCTTAATATTACTTAGGGTGGTCTTATATGAATACGCCCATGTCAGAAAGACATTCTAATAGTAAAAGGGTTTTTCTAAAAATCGCTTTGCATGACTGAATAGGTTTATACTGCGTTATTGTCTAGGTCTGTTGTATCTACCGAAGCACTGTGAAAAAAGGGTCTGATTGCTTGGGGGTCTGACTGCTAGGACTGCAAGCATTCCAAAAGGGGTCTGTTCCTGTTGAAAAAGTTGCCAAAAATGTGCAGTCATTCTACATAAATGTCTAAGAAAAGGGAACCACCATTCTTGGGATCTGGCTCTTATGGAAGATCTAGCTAATATAGTTGGGTCTATACCACATCATTGTCTACATCTAAGGTACCTGTGGGGGTACTGTGAAAAAAGGAACCCCAACAGACTTAGACATGGTGGGTCCATAGACATTAATAGAACAAATTTGGTCTTTATAATATTGTCTGTGGCCTACATCATGTTACCCATCAGATACCTCAGATGTAGACAATGACGCATTGTGAACCTTGCCATATCTGCTAGATGTGAAACAAACACTGATCCTAGGAATGGAGGTTTTCTTTACTATACTGTATTATAGAATGACTGCACATTTATGACAACTTCTCCAACAGGAACAGACAACATGTTGGGTCTGTATCACGGCACATGTTGTTGCCGTGGAGGAGCAAGGTGCTACAGGGGTCAATCCCTCCACTCGGTTGACACACCCAGGGAGAAGCCTGGTGGATAGGATTGACAGCTCGGCTTCAAATCAGCACAGAGGGTGTGTCGCTCAGGCCAATAGAGGACCCCAGAGGCCGCACCAATCAGCTGCTGGGGCGGTGTCTGGGCGCCTCATTTAAACCACCTCAGTTTGGTTTACCTTTGCCTGCGAAAGGTTACCCTTGGTGCTTCTCCTGTTTCATTGTTCATTTGTTTACTCTGTTACCCTGACTCGGGCTTGCTTCCTGACCTCATTCTCGTCCTCTGATTCTGTACCGCGTTACCTCCTGTGTTTTGACCCTTGGCTTGTCTTACTTTATTCTTTTGGTTTCCGATTTGTGGCTTTGGCGTACCCTTACCGTTACCGACCCGGATTGCTGACTTCACGTTCCCCTGACGGCCCTGCATGTAGTCCAGTAGGGACTGTCACCCAGTTGGGGTCTGCCGTTTAGGGCAGCACGCCAAGTAGGCAGGGACAGTGGGCTGGGTGGCAGTCAGGGCCCACTGCACGTCCTCTGACTTGAAAGTCTGGTTGCAGTTTTAGCAGTCAGACCCTAGTCTGAATTTTATAAAGACCACTTGTCTATTAACTCCTTTCATTTTTGGGATGTCAATCTGTTTGGGGAAAATTTGTAAGATAAAACACTTAACGTGTGTAATATCATCCAGACTGTTCTTATCTTTGTATTAAAAACTGAGACATTCCCTTTCATGATGTGAAAAATAGCACATGAAGCTGCAGGCAACCAACTTTTTAAATAATTCTGAATATACATTTTCTTATGTGAAGAGTTAATTTATAAGAAAAAAAAGTCAATGAAAATGAACTCTTTTGATGTTCTGCCAATTATCAGCCCTTAGAAGTTAGATCTATAATGCTCTACAGCTCATATGAAAAATTTATTTTTGTAAGCCATGTGCCCCCAAAAATCGAGCTGTGAGAGTGGCAGCTTGGCAAGAGCTGGCTTTCATGCTAGACACAGTTCTGTCCTGCTGAATGCTCCTGTCAATATATTAAAGAGCATTTTCTTTTTTGAACAAAATAAATCTTCTGTCAAGTTCTTAGGCTTTGGTAATAGGTTTTGATTAGAGCACATATTTCTTAAAGGAATATGTCATCAGAAAATGACCTATTCTTTACTTCATGTTTTTATGTTTAACAAAATGTTTAAGAATGTTTGGTTATGTTTTTTTTTTTAACTTTTCCCTATCATTTAAAAAAAAATCCTAAAATCCTGCAATTTTCACTTTGGTCACTAGACCTAATAATAGTCTGACGCTTCCTGTTCCACAGAGAAAACTTTTCATCAGTCCTAATTATCAGCACAGGCAGGATTACACTGAAAAGTGACACCAATTTGTATAGATAACACAGGATTCACCTTTCACAATAGGAGATATCACAGCTCCCCCTCTCACCCTCCCTGCACACTGACTTCTTCCCAGGTCACAGAACATGTCTAGAAAACTCTCCTATAGAAGTCATTGGGTCTGCTCTGTTCACAGGCTCCTTAGCCCATGAAGCTGCTGTAAAGCATTACTCTAAATGCTGTTAAAAGCAGCTCAAACAAGATGGCCGCCCTCATAATCTTATACAGAAAAAAGAAAAAAATCTACAACAGAAAATAAAAACAGATAAGAATAAAGAAAAGGAATTGCATCAGTTTCTAGTTTTAATTACTTATAAAGAATGGTGATATCTTTATAAGTAACCTTAAAGTGTCTTTAAGGTTTAGTGGAAAAATATCAGTAGGCAAGCCAAGGGTCAAACATAGAAAAGAGGGGGCCCATAGCTATGCTCTTCCTCTCTGCAGCATTTCCATGACCTTTGGGCCAGTTCTGCAGCCACTTATTTGCTAACAAAGAAGATTCCATGGAGAGAGGGGTCTTTCACAGGTTTCTGTCACTGAACCCCTTACCAACATTTGACATACTAGGTACACATAATTGGTATCCGCACATATGTAAGTCAGATTGATTAAAATATAACATGAATTATCCCGTACACTGAACATGGTAGAAGAAAAAAAAATCCAAATGAGAAATTTGCATACTTTTTGATTATTTCACATCCCCTAAAAATTGGAATAAAATTGATCAAAAAATTAGCATGTATTCCAAAGTGGTACCTATAAAAAGTACACTCTAGCCCTCAAAAAATAAAAAAAGTTATGGCTCTGGAAAGGCGAGGAGAGAAAAACGAACCTGACAAAAAAATAGGCTGTGGCGGGGAGGGGCTAATATGAAAGGAATGGGACAATCATACTGAAGCATCACTAGTCCCGCCCACATTACATTTCTACCCATGTACATAACGCTATTTTATATTATTGTGCCATAAAAAGTTACCTTATTTATAATCACTATTGTTCAAAAAAGGAAAAAAAAAGGGAAAAACTTAAACTTAAACAATACACTTACTCTGTTTTAGGCAAAAGGTATGGAGAGCAAGTTATGTTTTATTTTTTATTATAAGCTTGATGGCAACCAATACATATCAACAATAAAATTACATCACGTAGTCAACATTTGTCATTAGTAACAATACGAAGGCAAGTGACCAATGTCATGGAAAGGGTCCAATGCTGCGTAAAAAGGTGGTTTTATCTGTGGGTTCTTTAAATTTTTGTTAACGGGCCGCCCATCTTTGCAAACTGTATACCTTCATCAATTGTGGCAGCCAATAACAATCCCATAAGAATTGTAAGAAAAAGCACATTCAAAGTCCTTGACTGCATTTCAGTCACATTGTGCCATCTGTTGTGCAGCCATCGACTCCTAACCTTAAACTCAGGTGATAACCATGAAGTAAAATCAAGAAATCCCTTTTCCAGAAAAAAAGCTAAAACCCATTAGAAGATTAAAACAAGTCTTATAAGTCCTTTCTTATCACTAATGCAATAATGTAATCTCATTACTCCAAAGAATGTTAGAACTTTTGACAGAGAAAAAAAAAAAAATGCTGGTTACCTATGAGTGGAGTGCAACATGTAAACAAAGTAAAAGGGGGTAATTTTACCAACAACATAAAATAGAAACTATATTCCAGTACATAAAAGTTTAATGAGACAGATTTGTATTAATACTGGCTAACTCTTAGCGAAAAACTTATGTGCAACAAGTAAAAGATTCGTTAGTTGTGTGCCTGTCTTTGTGCGAAAACGGTGCGCCTCAATTCCGACTCAAACCCCTGTCCGTGTATGCAGGTAATCGATTTTAGTCCAGCCTAATGCCCACTTTGTGCTGGCGCCTAACATGAAGTGTGCTTGAGCAATTGGCGCAGTTTGGTTGCGTTCTGGGGTGGGATGCGGCGCATTCTTAAAATTCGATTGCAATGCATGAATCGCGGCTCTCAAAGTAGGGCGCATTGCAGCGCTCACCAGCTCTGGTACAGTCAGACCTAGTTGATTTCTGGTCTAAACGTATCCGTGGAGGATGCTAATTGAATCATAACTAAACATGAGATAAAAACATATATAAGATCGCAAAATAAATCCATCACAGATCTCAACTCCGTGAAGCATGGATATGATGTCCAAAATCGCTTTTAAAATGATGGTAAAACATTTTCAGAAAAGAGCTCAAACCATCTAAAAAAAAAAAAAAAAACATAAATAAAATCTCTTTCACAAAGTCAAGAACGGCATACATGCAGGAATTAGGATCTTTGGAAATGCAGTGGAAAATAACATGTAATTCAAATATCTTTAAGCGCTATCTCAATTGGTACGTGGTCAAAAACCAGCCAAACAGATAGATGACAGTGACCCATAAAAACCTATGTATAATTTATTTACCATCAAATTCAAAGGTCTGTACAGTTCAAAAATACATAAAAAAGGCATAAAAGAGCTGAATTGTGGTTAAAGTACGGGGCTTTTGGCAAATCCTGGCCAATCAGAAAATGTAGTGACAGGGACCAATATAAGACTATGAGTTGAATTTATTGACCCATCAAATTCAAAGTCGGGACAGTTCAAAATACGTAAAAATGATGAAAATTGAAAGCTGATGGTTGAGTGCTTAGCGGAAGTGCTTTGTGCAATTCCGCCAATCATATCGCGACTAACGTTTGTCCCATTGTAGTCTATGGAGAGATCGGGGCACTGTAATCTCAGCGCCCGTGAGGCATGATTAAATGATAACTAAATATTTTTATTAAGTGAAAAACATCTCATTACAAAGAGCTGACACCTTCAATAACATACAAAAATAAAATCACTAACAACTTTTATTACTCCGAGGATCCGTTAAAGATCTAGCAAACAAGTCACTTTGCAATATAGTCCATTAACAGTTGTCCTACCTATTTTGAGCTATCCCCTCTTGTATGGGCCTTCATCAGCTCTCAGGTCACTATAGCTTACAGACCATTTAAATCGACACATTGATAGGAATTCAGCACTGTTTTCTATAGCTACAGCCGTTGCCTTATACAGCAGCCTAGTAGAAGCCAGTAAACTACGTCCCTGAATTTCAAAATGGAAACCAAGAAGCACATGGCTCAGGTAAGATAAATAATGTGTAGTGAGACAACCCCTTTAAGAAATGTGCCCCATCGAGTTTACAGTTCAGTTTTTACATTTTTGTTTTGTTGCGACTGACATTTTATAAACTGTCCAACAGGGATTGTAGCCATCTTGGTTGTTCATTTAGAATTAGCTTTTCAAAAATGTTCACTTTTTCTGCATGCGTAATTAATAACAAAGTGTTAGCTTATCTATTAAGGGTTGTCCAACTCTATTTTTTTTATCAGACTAGTACAACCCATTTAACAAAAATATATATAATTATACTGGCCTCTTTTTCACCTTTGTTCCCTCACCATGCGATCTTCACTGGGCGCTGGGCTTCTGTTTTTATCTTTCTTTTGGACAGAAGCGTCACCACTGCAGCAGACACACTTCAATTACATTACCATTAAAAAAAATTTGAGCCAACGTCAGAAGTGAATCCAATAAGAATTAAAAGTATAAATGGGAAATGTCTAACCCAGGCAACCTCAAACTGCGGCTCTCCATCGTTGTGAAAACTCACAACTCCCATCATTCCTCGCTGTTGTCGATAATAAATTGCATTGATGGGAAGTTGATAGTTTCCCACAACAGCCTGGAGGGCCGCAGTTTGAGGATGCCTGTGCTAACCTATCTTCTTTAATATCCACAACTTTGTATGGCTCAACTAACTGTGTCACAAACTACTATAAATCTGTATGTGCTATTTCAGTCTTAAGCACAAATATGTTTACATGGGGGGAAAACATTGTGGTTTTTCCACTCTAACAAATCTGAAAAAAAGTATTACAAAAAAAAGAAAAAGAAATTAGTGTTAAAAATTCACACCTGTAAATTTTTTTTTTTTTTAATGTGCAATATTTTAAAAGCATAATCCATAGTAATAAGGATTTTATTGTGGATTTGTAGCAGATTTTGAATTCTTCATCAAAGTCAGTGGAGAAAATGTGGAACAAGTTTGTGGGGGATTTGCAACATAAATTAATATAATGCAGCTTTAAAAATCCACACTACATGTCATTTTCCACGTGGATCCCAAGCAGATTTTTTCCTTGTGTAAATCCGCTGTGTATGTCCATCCCTCTTTCTTAATATCTGCTCCCCTGAGAACATACCCCATGGATCTGAGAGGGAATTCATTAATACCAGTATTTAATATGCTGATCTTAATGTAAAGTCACTGGAGTAAGGTTGGGTTCACACCTTATTTTTGGCTATGTCGGAGGTACCCGTTAAGATACTGTAAAATAAAGGTACCCCGATATAGCCATGCTTGTCCTGTAGACATACTCCAGTATTTGAACACCAATTCTTCTATTTTTCCGTCGGTATAATGCTGTGTAGTAAAGCTTTGTGTCCCATACATCCCGTTTATGTCCCATGTATGTTTGACAAAAAAAGCAAATATAGTCCATACAGGACTGTGTTTATTCTGTTGATATCTATGGGACAGTCATGGCTATGTTTTGGCAATGATTGTGTTACCTTTCTTCACAGTATTTCAAACTCCAGCATATTCAATAAAGAATTATGAACCCAACCTTTGATTTGCCAAATGCGTTGAGACACAGTCACCATGATAAATTCAGTGCATCTTTCAGTGTCTCCACATCAAGAAATCTGTGCCAGCTATGATTTGGAATAGGACCTGCAAAATTTATAACGCCACATTCAGACAAATAGTAAATTATTAAAGCTGGAACATGTGGAGGGCCAATGCCCTTCCTACTAAGTCAGTCCATTTTATTCCCTTAGAGACAAGCCTGTGTTTAGCCTTAAAGGGAACCTGTCACACAGTTTATTCCAGCTGTTTGCTGAGTGACCGCACATGCAGTCAAGTAACAGACAACAGTTTTTCATTAGTAATAGTCCCTGTATTCTGTAAATGTACTGTAGTTTCAGAGCATTTACTCAAATATGACAGTATGCAGCCTGTTCTGCCAGAGATGAGTCTGGCTTATTCATAAGCCAGCATTAGTCCTGTCCACTCGCACCTGATTCTATCCATTATTGTGCATAGATAGAAACCGGTCCATAAACAGCAGTTATGTTCAATTGCTATCCATGGTGGGTATTGGCATAACATCCACCAAGAACAAGCTTGACTCCTCTCAGCAGAACATGCAGAAAACTGGCCAGATTTTGAGCAGTAAGATCTCTGAAAACTTAGCTGCCTAAAAAGAATAAGGGACACAGTGCTGGAAATAACTTATCTGTCACTAGCTTGTGCTGTCCTCAGTAAGTTCAGCATAACCCAAGTGACAGGTTCCCTTAAATGAACAGGCAACTTTTATATTTTCAATATTGCCTTACAGAAGCTGTAACTTGTTTTTTGGGGAATTGGTTATCTTTTAATGCCACCATTTTGAGGTATGTAAAAGTTATAGGTTAACCTTTATTATTTCTTTCTGGAAGGAATGGAAAAAGCCAGTAACTCCACTTTTTTTACATCTTAAATTTAGACTGTTTGCTGCACAATACAATTACTATAACTTCTTTCTCCAGATCAGTACAATTAAAGCAATTCCAAATTTTGTTTAAATTGTATTAAACTTTTTTTTACCTCCCCCCCACACACTTGTTTACTTCCATTAAGATACCATTATGCTCATAGAATACACTGCAATGATTATGCAGTGCAGCGTATTATGCCTACCAGTGTAAAAACGGAAACCCCCCCCCAGGTTTTCATCCTATGACTGCCATAAAATACCTCTAGAAAATGGCTGTTGTATGCACATATTGAAGCAGACCGTATAGTGGCTCTCATCAACGGCTGATGCAATAAGCCTGACAGAGTATATTCTCTAACACCTAAAACCCTATGATGCCACAGTCAATAAAAAACTAGGACATCTAAGTGGTTAAACTGCCATAATCAGGATCTCTCAACCTGGTCATCGGAGCTGGATTCCTGCTATCAGACAGCTGCACTCTTGCTTCAGAAATGGGATGCCCACGCTGGCTTCTTCTGATCCCCCCCTACAAAGATTATTAGAATCAAAACTGAGTGGCCCCTTAGGGACTGCCGTAAAAAGGCACAATGGTGGTCACTAAGGTCTGATCAATCAGAAAAGCAGCAGGTGATTCCATGCATTTTAAAAGGCACATTTAAATGAAGTGTATTATGCGACCATGTATAAAATTAAACCTGCCAAAAATCTGCCTTCTGGTATTCCTTGTATAACATATATAATGCGCCTAATTTAGGCGTATACCAAAATAAAGACGCATAGCATATAGTGTTTGGAAGCACTTACTTTTGGCTAACCGTACATCTATGTCGATGTCGAGCTAGTCGGCCAAGACATCGACAAGATATTCGAATTTGTCGAATGAAAGGGATGATCGCCTATGCCCAAATAAAGTCTATGTTATAGCAACAACACCTTCATTCATACACCCAAAAAGGGCTGTAGAAGCAGGAATTAAAAATCCACAAACAGTCTAATGTTATATCGTGCTACATCTTAGGCAACACCCTTAGGTATAAAATCCACATAAAAAAAATCACACACCATTAGTCACAATCCCTGTCTTGTACCACAGCATTACCCTTAAAACTGCATCACCCCAAAACCACAAAATTGAAAAATGGCCATAAGGCATAATGATTATTTGAACCATCATTTAACATGAAACTGTACATTGACTATCCCTGTCCTTGGAACGCAGCATGAGCCCCAAACCAGCATGACCCCCCAGGAAAAGTAGCCGTAAAAAGAAGTCATTCAACCACCATTAAAGTTACACTGGACATATGACCTATCCCTGTCCTTACCAACATCCAGCATGATCCCCAAACCTGCATGACCCCAGATTAAAAAGTTCCGGAAAAAGGAGTCTTAACCACCATTTAAGTTTCACTGGCCAATTGACTAAACCAGCCTTGGCACATCAATGAGCCCCCCAAACCTGCATGTACCCCTTAGAATTAAAAAGTGCGGAAAAAGAGTCCTTCAACAACCATTAGTTTCACTAGAATATACTGTCCCTGTCCTGTGGTAGCGCTTGCAAATTAACTGCAAAGTAGCTCTAATCACAAAGCTGGCCTGCGCCAAAGTGAAAAAACAACATATCGTATGTATTCGGATAATAAAAAGGATTTTATGGCACCTATCAATTCACCATGTGGTAACTACAAAACAATTGCTTTAATTCAATTAAGTGCAATGTGCCTCAATGAACAAAGCTGTAGTGCGCAAAGTGAAAAAAACACGTATCTGAAATGTATCGTATAATAAAATGGTATTTTTGGCACCTTTCAATTCCCTGAGGTGACTACAAAATTGCTGTATTCACATTTAAGTGCAATGTGCCTCAATGAACAAAGCTGGACTGGCAAAGTGAAAAAAAACGTATCGAAATGAATTAGCGGATAATAAAAGGTAATTTTTTTGCACCTTCAATTCACCTTGGTGACTATACAAAATTGCTGGCATTCACATTTAAGTGCAAGGTGCCTCAATTAACAAAGCTGTACTGCGCCAAAGTGAAAAAACAACGTAACTGTAAGTATTCAGATAATAAAAGGGTATTTTTTGGCACCTATCAATCACCTGTGGTGCTATAAAATTGCTGTATTCACATTAAGTGCAAGGTTAGCCTCAATAACAAAGCAGAATTGCGGCCAAAGTGAAAAAAACACGTATCAGTAAATGTTTATTCCGTGATAATAAAAGGTATTTTTTTGCACCTAAAAACACACCTGAAACCTGCTTTACGACAAAATTGCTGAATTGAAATTTAAGTGCAAGTGTGCCCTCTATCAACAAAGCTGGCCTGCCCAAAAGTGAAAAAACACCTATCTGAATGTAAACGGATAATAAACTTATTTTTTTGCACCTAAATAACCCCTGCGGTGACTACAAGATTGCTGTATTCAAATTTAACTGCAAGTTACCTCCTATCTACAAAGCTGTACTTGGGCAAAAGTGAAAAACAGTAATCTTAAATGTATACGGAAAAACAACGTTTATTATTATGTGTCACTAAAAAGTACACTTGTGTGAGTGACGGACAAGAATTGCTGTTATTGAATTTTAAGTGGCAGATGTGTGCCTCTAACAAAAAGCATGGCCTTCCCAAAAGTGAAAAAACACTATCTGAAATTAGAGAACTGGATAAAAAACTGTTGTATTTATTTGCACCTAAAAATACAGCTACGTTGGACTACAAAAATTGTGCTGTTCTTCAATTAAAGACTAGCAAGGTACCTCTATCAACAAAGCTGGACTGTGGCAAAAGTGAAAAAACAGGTATCGAGAACTGATTAAACGGATAATAAGACGGTATATTTTTCACCTAAAAATACACATGCGTACGACAACATTGAGAATGAAAAATTAAGTGCAAGGTGCCCCTCTATCAACAGAAGCATGCCGTCCCAAAAGAAAATTGGTAAAAAACACGTAACTGAAAATGAATGTGGACAGATAATAAAAGTGGAGTTGTGCACCTAACAAATATACCATCATTACTAGAAAAGATCCTGTATCCTAATATAAAGTTCAAGCTGGCCAACATACAATGTCATAATTTCAACAGAAAACAGTAAATAGAAAGCCATTGCAATGGCAAATGTCTAAACTAAGTCTCCTCTCGTCTGGCCAAACAAAACCCTTTTTATAGTTATCCACGTATCCTTTAAAGAGCTTGTCTGTGTTTCGCCGCGCCCCCCACACCCTCCCCCTCCCCGCTCTCCCGTGACTTTACAGGTCTAGATGCACCTTTACAATTCTCAGCCTAATCTACCTAAAATCTGCTAATCTCTAATCTTAGCCTATTTTCTAATGTTCACAGCTAAAAGTATAGTCTGCCTCAATAACAAATATAACAAATTTCACTGAGCAGTTTGCTGATCGTGTTTTGCTTACTTTGTTGACATAGGCATATCGCACTCCTACACCTAAGAGTCCGCTGACACACACTGTATGCAGAACAGTAAGTTCTGTTCTAATTAAAACTAGGACAAGTGTGAATTATCCAGCCAATCTGCAACCATCACACATCCCAGTCATTGACGTCCGCACACGCTCAGCTCACACTGCTCTATTCAGTAATCGATTGCAGGCCTTGCCAAATGACAGGAATCGCTGAAAATAGGCGCTTTAATAATAGATTATGCACAGAAATTAACCTAAATAATCGCGTGATTTTTGTAAAAATTCTATCAACATAAAAACCGAGGCTGCTTTCAACTTTGTCGATAATAATCGCTCAACACTAGTTGTAACCAATACCAACCGGTAATCAGAATCATTCATAAAAACTTACCTGTCTTATTTTAGGGTGATGCGACTGCGGACACTAAATTAATGTCTATGCGGTTTGTATCAAACAAGGTCAGATGTTCATTAACAAGTAAGTACCTCTTTAAGTGCAACAAGGAAATCTTCCCCCCTCGTGTATACTTGCTGCCAGTGTAAGGGTAATTTGTGATGCAGATGTTTTGCTCTGTAAAAATTAAAAGCATATGGATAAAATAACCAAAATTTATGTGCAGTCGGAGTAAAATTTTATATATAAAATTAGTATTCGTAAATTGGACACTGAAGTCAATAGTTACCTAGAAGTTTATCAAGTGTCAGTTCTGTAATTTACTTTATGTTGGTTGCACAAAGCGCAATCTTAAAAGACGCATCTACGACCATACTGCATATTAGAAGCTAAAACCACTAATAATATTAGTTTGTCTCTGGAATCTAAGCATTTTTCACCAGTACATGGTGGTGACATCTCATCCTTCTTTTATGGCATTGAACGAGTCAAAATGGTGACTTAAAGCTGCATCTGTTAAACCATGAGGCATACTGGATTTTCAAGCTAACACACATACACCTTTTGGCTTGAATGATAGGAACAATTTTTTGTATCATTATTAATTAATTTAGGAGACAATTATACTTTGTGATTATTATCTTGTATCTTTTTTTTTTTTTAACATTAATCATAAGTTATTTAACATGTGTTGAATTGGTGTGGTATGTATATGTGTGGGTGGTTTTTAAATATAAAGCTCGTTATGCTAAGTACGACTAAAGGTGGTGTACCCCTGAAACGTGTCAGCGTATCTTGTATCTGCACATTTTCAAAGGATGAAATAAAACTATATATTTTAATTATATTAAGGAATCTGTCAAGCAAGTTCTGTTTTTGAGATACCGTGATTAAACACTTCTTCACAAAGTCTTATAGGCGGTAGACGCAGATCATAAGCTAGTTGCCCATTGCATTAAAAGAATTATATCTCAGTCACATATCAGTAATACTGAGTTATATAGATCACCATGCACAAGTTTTAAAGAATAGTTACACACAATTCCTGTTTCACAGAGTCACAGGCAGCTCCAGTTTCACAATGCCTCAACAGGCTTTGGGTTGTTCTATAGCAATAATTAGCATAGTTAGCTCCTTTATAACTAGCTGAGACATTACAAAGATATAAGTGCAGGAGATTTAATCTGTGTAAACAAAGCTACACTGTCCAAGGAGTGGAAACAATTGCTTATCTGTAAACAAACTTATGTTATTAGAGGTAAAGTCTCTGCTCCCTCGGTCCATGGTGACATCACTCCCTGCTCTCTATTTAAGCATGATAGGAGAGCAGGATGGTAACCAGAGAAACTTGTGTGCACTCAGAGTAGATAAAATCTCTTGACCAGGGCAACATCAAAAGACAAATGTATTTAGAAAAAGTCTTAATTTACTGTTCACTACATGTTGAAAGCTAATCATTGTTGTGAGAAAATCCCTTTAAGTGGGAATACACATGTGTTTGTCATGAAAACAACTCAATCAGCTGCAGAAATGTCTACAACAATACAGCAAACATGGAGTTCCCTCAACTCTAGATTCACATAGTGTATTTTTTCCACAATGTCATATGCAGCAGAAATGAAGGACATCCTCGTAATTCTTCCACATATTCATCTTTTCCTGAATATTATTATGAACACATTAGCCCCATCCAATGGAGTTAAACCACAGAGGTATAAGTGACAAGACTGTGTTTTGTTTTTTTCCCCTACATGTGAAGGATTTGGAAATTAAAATTATTCACTGCATTTGTCAATGTGAACTGCAATGCATTTTCCCATAGAAAACAATGAGACACTGCACCCTATGGTTTTTTTACGTACCAAAATAAGCCTTAAAGGGGTTTTGCCATGATCTCAATTCATACCTCCTGCATCCATCTCTTCAGCTCTGTGTGCTCAGAAGGGGGCGTGTGTGATTTGTTTGAATTGCATATCATATGACCCAGCAGGATGACATCTCCAGACCTTTCCTCTCTGTAGTCAAAGAAAGGTTTGTTGACTTAAAGCATTGTGAGTAGCTAAGAGGTAAAGTTTTTGCCTCCAGACACAAGGGTCCTAGGTTCAAATCCCTGCAGGAAAAAAAACTGTGTTTTTTTTCTTTCTTTATCAATTGCACAACTTTTGATTGATGTTTTCTTTTTTATTATTTGCGACGTGTATTGACTTAATTACTAAAGAGCATAGAGGCGGCAGTAGAGTGACAGCCACCCGGGGTTTTGAAACAATCATAACTGCATGAGAGAAGGTGATTCTGGGCAATGTGCGACCAGGACTGAGGAGCTCATAGCTCTGTACCTATCCCCTGGAGACGAGCTGTACAACAATGGATCACTAAAGGTGAGCAGCTAAAAACAAAACGGTGTGCAGAATTTTCATAAATAATAATAAGGTGAAAATGTGTTTGTGTTATTTTATTTGCAAGCTTCACTCATTAATTCTACTTCGTAGCAAAACCCCTTTAAAAAATAACTAATAAAGGGCCCACACTAATACAGAGGGATTTAATTCCTGTGCCAAAAGAAAGAGCCAGCTAAATAATTAATCTGTCCCATATTAAATGCATGCTACTGGAATCTATTTGTTGGCTGTCCAATTTGCATCAGGGTCTCCTTACTGCCCATGGAGGTTGTTGGAGGAAAGAATTGGACATGTTGAATAGAGACAAAGGGGCATATTTCTCACTCCTTAGATCCATTTTGTACCATGGCTTCATTATAAAAGAAAACCTTGGCACTAGTGGGAATCTCAGCAATCCTAGTCTGACTCCTTATTATTAGGTATCTGTGACTCAGAAATAAGAAGAACATGTATAATTTTATGCATTAAAAGTGAATGGAAACCTGGCAGATCTACTATGTCCATCATGAATGCAGCAAAAAATGGAAGCTGGTGTAAAAGAGTATTTGCATATTTAACTACCAAAATTGTAGGAAAATTATTAAATAAAGACATACGTTGATGTAGTGCTGCTAAGCAAAAATTTACAAAATTAACAGGAGGTTCATAGTAATCATGAGTAGTTTTGAGCGAAATTGTGCGTGGCTATCGAGATCCCGTTCGATAGTCGATGTCGGCCGCTATCTATAAGGTTTTTTCGATCAGTGAGCATCGATTATGCCATGACCATATAAGTCTATGGAGAAGCAACATACACCTTCATTATTACACCCAACAAGGCTGTGGATAAGCCTGAAATTAACATCCACAACAGTCAAATGGATTACGTCAACATCTTAGGCAACACACTTAGGTTATAAAAGTCACAGAAAAAAAGTCACAGACCATTTACTATCCCTGTCTTGTACCACAGCCTGACCCTTAAAACCTGCTTCACCCACAAATAAAAAAAGTGCAAAGGCAGTATGATTTGAACATCATGTTACTTGAACTGGACATTGAATATCCCTGTCCTGGAACCGCAGCATGAGCCCCAAACCTGCATGATCCCACATATAAAAAGTGCCGCAAAAAGATTCTTTCACCACCATTTTAGTTGAACTGGACATTGACTATACCTGTCCCTGGGCCACAGCATTGAGCCCCAAACCTGCATGAACCCCACATTTAAAAAGTGCCGGAAAAAGGAGTCCCTTTCAACCACCATTTTAGTTTCACTGGACATTGACTATACCTTCCTGGGCCACAGCGCGCCCCCAAACTGCACGACCTCCCACATTTTAAAAAGTGCCGGAAAAAGGAGTCCTTTCAACACCATTTAGTTTCACTGGACATTGACTATACCTTGGTCCTGGCCACAGCATGAGCCCCAAACCTGCATGACCCCCACATTTAAAAGTGCGGAAAAATGAGTCTTTCAACCACCATTTTAGTTTACATATGGACACTGACTATACTTTTTCCTGTCCCCTGGCCTCACAACAATGAGCCCGAAAACCTGCATGACCCCCACATTTAAAAAGTGCCGAGAAAAGGAGTCTTTCAATCACCATCTTTACAGTTCACTGGACATTGACTACTATCCTGTCCTGGGCCACAGCATGAGCCCCCAACCTGCATGACTCCCACATTTAAAACAGTGCCGGAAAAAGGAGTCTTTCAACCACCATTTCTAGTTTCACATTGAACATTGACAAAAATACCCCCTTCCACGGGCCACAGCATGAGCCCCAAACCGATCATGACCCCCACATTTAAAAGTGCCGGAAAAAGGATAGCTTTCAACCACCATTTTAGTTTCACTGACATTGACTATACCTGTCCCTGGCCACAGCATGAGCCCCAAACCTGCATGACCCCACATTAAAAAAGTGCCGGAAAAAGATTCTTTCAACCACATTTTAGTTTCACTGACATTTTGACTATACCTGTCCCTGGGCCCACAGCATGAGCCCCAAACCTTCATGACCCCCACATTTAAAAAGTGCGATAAACGAGTCTTTCAAACACCATTTTAGTTTCACTTGGAACATTGACTATACCGTGTCCTGAGCCACAGCACGAGCCCCAAACCTGCATGACCCACATTTAAAAAGTGCCGTGAAAAGGAGTCCATTCAACCACCATTTTAGTTTCACACTGGACATGTCGACTATACATTTCCTGGGCCACGCATGAGCCCCAACCTGTCATGACCCCCACATTTAAAAGTGCCGGACACAAGGAGTCTTTCAACCACCATTTTAGTTGAACTGGGGTGACATTGACTAAACCTTTCCTGGCCACAGCAGGACCCAGGCCGAGTTTACAGTGGGTGCGGAAAGGGCCCAGGCTGGCGTCGTCATCTAGTTAACACGCAGGTTAAAATGCCTGATGAACCATGTCAACGAAAATTAGTCGAGCTGAAGCAGAGGCGGGAAGCGGAAGTGTGAGAATTCCAGCCATCCTCTGTATCACAGTCAATACCTGGTAGCGCTGCCCCTCCGTATAGTGTGGACCAATTGAGCTTCACTTTGAATACTGGTGGTTAACGCTCCGTTACACCCAGGAGCCCTTTATCTTGGCATTCTTTTCTCATTTACACAACGTGCTGGAGGAAATGGTCTCTGTACTTTGTGCTCTTTCCGTGCTCATCACTCCATGTCCTCTGAATCAACCTACATGCTGGTCAAGTTTCCTGTACCTCCCTTTTAACCATTCAGACATGAATTTATTTTAACAGTTATTTTGTACATGCAGCTGTTTTATAGTACTTCTGATTCTAGAAAACACATTTTTTAAAATAGGATGAGAATCCCACATTTCTTGTATACTCTTTTTTCATTGGTGTATATCAAATGGTTGTCTCAATACAGGAGCGATAGCTATGTTAAAGATCCTTGTAAAACAAGTCAATTTGCAATATGTTCCATTAAACAGTGTCCCTACCTATTCCTGTTTTTCTGACATGCACCATCACCCTTGATCCACTCTTGACACATTGTGAAGAACAAATGTCGTTAACAACAACATTTATTAGAATAGGATCTGTAGTATAGCTGCATGTCCCACAGCAGCCATGCCCCCAAAAATTCACTCTCAGTGACCCTTGACCACTTTGGTCAATTGTGAAGAACAAATGTCTGTTTAGAACCAACATTTTTTAGAATAGGAACTGTAGTATAGCTGCATGACCATCAAAATGCCCCAAAATTCGAAAGCGTACCCTCTTACAGCCACTTGGACAATTGTCGAAGCACAAATGTCTGTTAGAACAACATTTTTTTATAATAGGACCTGTAGTATTGCTGCATTTCAAAGCAGCATGACCCAGCGAAATTGATAAAACTGACTTCTCTGGGGGGGGGGAGCCACTGTTTAAACAAAAAAAAAAAAAAAAAAATTTGAGAGGAGAAATGCACGTAGAATGCCACATATCTGTTACAAAGGACCATGATTATAGCTGTATCTCAAAGCTACCACTGACGCCCAAACAATTAAAATATGACTTCTCAGCCACTATTCAAAATTGTGAGGGAGAAATGCCACATAGAAGCCACATTTCAGTTCCAAAGGACTATAGTTATCGCTGGATCTCACAGCAACATGACCCCAAAAAATTATAAATATGACTTCTCAGCCACTATTAAAAATTGTGAGGAGAATGCCAACCTAGACCATTTTCTGTTCCATAGACCATGATTATTGCTCTATCTCACAGCAACAGGACCTCAAAACCAATCACAATGCGAAATCATTCTTAAGACAAGTGGAGTAAATGCGAAGACGGTTTTGGTCATGAAACCTTTCTGTCTTTACAGTCTCCTCACAGCACAACCAGCAACAATGAACTGTTTTGGGAAATCAGAGAATAAAAATAGCAGTAAGAAAATGATCATTTTAAAAAAAGTTTTTCAAGAGACCATTTCTGTTGAAAAGGAATGTGAGTAGACTGGCAACTAATCGTGACCTGGGCAATTGGGCCCACAAATCAATAGAGATCCATGCCTGATTCATTCTTGATGAAAAGTCAAACGACTTCCACATTTATCTGAGGAAAGCCGGATGCGTTTTGGTTCCTGTAATGACTATCAGCTCCAGCTGTGATTGCGCTGTGTCCGCTCAGATATGACAGCTGGCGCCGGAGCAGGACAACACCTCAATGCGTGACGAGCCCGCTCGGCATCACCCATTTGTGGATACCCCAGTAAGTCAATTGGGTCACGGACACATGATCAAAAACATCGGTGTTGTGAACGTGCAGCATAGTCGCGTGCACCATGATCTTCAAGCTGATGCTGTGTGTTTGGATGTGAGCCCTGCATTGCAATGCGTGGTGAAGGTGTAAACAAAGAGTTGCCAGAGGTCACCCCTTAGATCTGCCACTTGACTGCTCCTGCGCCTACCCTACTTGGCCACTCTACTGCTGTCACTCGCTGATGTTGGTTCCACGAGTGACCATTTGGGGAACGTGAAGCAGACGCAACAGATGTCTCCAGTCTGATCAATCAGCAAGGTCTCCATTTCCAGCATTTTTACTCTCGTATTTGGGTGGTGACAAGGAAGTGCTGATTTTTGTGTTTGTACCGGGGGATCCAGGAGGTGCCACCCAGTAACTGTTGTTCCCATTTTGTTGGCCTTAATTCGATATCATGTCTGGAGAGAAATGGATCATCCATAGCCACTCATGTGAGAGTATGGAGCCTTGATTTCGCCAAGCCTACTGGTCGAGGTATGCACAACAGCACACTCATCTTCCATCATCTTCCTCCTCCGCCTTAAAATTCACGGCCAACCTCTTTCCAAGCAGGGACGTCGGTAACATCGTTGTCTAGGGAATACCTCCACCTCCTCCTCCTCCTCCTGCTGCTGCCTGCACAGCTTCAACACTAGTCCCTGTCTTGCATGCAGATTGAATGCCACCCTGAGAGCTGATGCGACCACCTTGCACTAGCGTCTGGACCTCCGAGACCATCACTGCCTAATGAAAGACCTATGATAATTTGTGAAACAGTCGGTGCCTTGTGGATTTGACGAGAGAAATGCTCCGTGTCCGCATCTGTGTCCTGTCTCCTCCCTCCATCGCTGGCGGTGACCTGTTTTGTTTCCAGAGAGTCCACCGATCGTTCCAGGAACTAGAGATCACCACAATGCTCATTCTGACAAGTGGCATTGTCCGCACTGACCATTTGGTGGCTTCCTTCAAAACTGGCAAGGAAGGTGCAGGACTCTTTCACCCTGCCTCCACTCTCGGTGGTTCAACACCCCGAGGTCCGTACCGCTGCTTGACCAGGCATGGTGACCTTCCGTACTGCGTATGGCATTGCTGCTGCTCACCACAATCGCTGGAGCATGTGGAATGGTGGATTCAGCGTGTTCCACGTCAACAATAGACGTGATGACGGTAGGCCGACTGACGCTTCGAGCGCAGTCCAGGCGTGGACGAAGCAGGTCCGAACGGCGGAAGTGCGAACTCAGACCTCGATGACCTTTCTTCAGCAGGCAGTCCAGAACCCGGGTAGCTCTTAAAATTTCTGGACGACAAGGTTCATGACATGTGCTTAGGTCAAGGATGTGAGTGAGCCCACCCTACCGATCTAAGGGCGGCCAGCAATTTCCCCGTTATCGCGCACACCACCTTACCTGGCACAAGGTTCCTTGTCACCCAGCCAGCGCTCGGTCTCAGTGCTTAAGCCGTCCACAGCTCCTGACCTGTGTGTGGAAGGTCCCAAGGCAGATTAATTTTCAACACGGCCTGTGTCCTCTAGGGCACGTGCGATGCCACCATAGGACCTTGGGGAAAGAGCCCTAGCACCATCCCCTGCAGTTTTGAAGAGCGTGCGCCAAGCCCTGAGAGCCACCGTCCACCCCAAGACATCCACCACCAGCTCACACCCAGTGAGCTGACACTGAGATATAGCGACCTTGCGTGGCATACTAGTCCCTATGTGTCCGTAGGTGACCGTTATGAACTTCTTCCGGACACCAATGCAGACTCGCCGCTTGAAATTTTAGATGACACGTGGCTGGCCAGGCAGTGGACGCTTTTTCTGGCAAAGAAATGCCTGCACGGCATCTGGTATTGGGGGCAAGCGAGTGGCCATGACGTGGCTGAAACCATCTGTTTCCACCAACGGAAAGGTCTCAACATTTCCAAGGCCAAAAGCCGAAGCAATGCCGACATTCAGGCTTTTAGGCTATTGGGATGGTTTGGGTTTAAAGTGTTTCTATCTGTCTCCACTGGACGACAGAAGGCTGTGCTGCTAGACTGCCGCTGTACGGCGTGCAGGTCGTCAAACCTGGCGTAATGAGAAGTGGGGTAGGGATGGGTCTCTGGTGGTGCTGGTGGTACTCGCGACGGTGGCAGCTGCAAGCGGCAGGCTGATCACCTGTCATGACTCTGAGAGTACAGGGCAGCTGAGGAACGTCTTGGTTGCGGCGGAGGAGAGGAGGCGGAAGACGAGATGGTGGACATGGTTTGAGGCCGGCGGTTCGTCTGCCTTTTTTGGCCAAGTATTCCCTCCGATTTCAACTCATTCATTCGCTGCATGTGACTAGACATGTTGTTGTGGTTAACCACTTAAGGTTCTTGCCTCTACATATGCGTTTACTATGCAAAGGCGGCAGATGACATCGCTGGGTGAATCAGCGGCTTGCTCAAAGAAGATGCCCAGGCTTAAAGGTCCTGGACCATTATTTTGACGGCGATAAGCGAGGAACGGTGTTTTGCGCTGACCGTTGCTGGCGGAATCATATCAGCGGACTTCTGCGACCCGCCCTCTCCCTTTTAGTGATGGCGGGACCCGTAATGACACTACCCCATCAGACTTCCCTCCTCGTCCACTGCTGAAGTCGCTCGCAAGCAATTCTGGCGGAAAAGACCAGGAGACTATCCGCAATGTCGTCATCATCATCATCCATCAACACAGGTGACTTGGTGTCCTGTACTTTCTGCATCCAGAGTCCGCTACAAGCAAGGGGCACTGCAAGCGTTTGCCGACGCGCCCGGGATTTATTGCCAATTGACCGCTTCCTTCACCCCACTGATGGCATCAGTACTGGGTCGTCAGAGCATACTCAATCATCCTCTGATCTTTTAACATGCCTTCTGACCCCAACCACATTTTGTCTCAAAGATGGTCTTCAGACAATGGATTATCCACATGGTGGGTACACAAGTTGACATTTGGGGCTGCTTCATGTTGGACGGATGCAGATGATGCTGATGACGACATTGTGGCCGTGACTGCAGACGAGGAGGTAAGACAGCTAGATGCAGGTTGCATATAACCACTGAAGGACAAATGGCGACGATGTTCGTTACTTTAGATTCACAGGGCCCTGACCCAGCGATGAAGGCCTGACGTCCTGCAACTGACGATCCGCAGGCATGCGTGTTTGTCACCAGCACTGGAATGAGCAACCTTCTCTCGTACCTCTACCTCCATGTGCTCACCCCCCCCTCTTTGCTCGCTTACCAGCCTGCATTTCGCTCCACTGTTCAGAACAAAAAATTTGAGAAGTGTATGGAATAGTTTTTGGAAAGTCCTCTTATTAAAAGACGGGCAAATCACAGCTGAGTCTCATAATCCCTCGTAATCAAACAAAAAAGCCTGGATTCAAATAATACCAAGGTGTCTATCAACAAATCTGGACTGGGCAAAAGTCCAAAAAACACGTATCGTTTGTTTTGGTAAATAAACGGTATTTTTATTGCACCTTACAATTCACCTGTGGAGTGAAATATAGAATTGCTGTTTTAAGATTACCTAGAGGACTGCGTCAATGAACATGCTGGTGCGCAACAAGTCAAAAAACATAGTAACTGTTATGGTTTGATATAATAAACGGACTAGTTTTTGTCACCTTTCAATTCACCTGTGGTGGAATATAAATTGCTGTTTTAAGATTTACGCTAGGTAGCTGCGACAATGAACAGTGCTGGTTTGCGCAAAGTCAAAAAACTCCACGTAACCAGTTATGTTTTTGATATAATAAACTGTATTTTTTTGCACCATTCAATTCACCTGTGGTGAACTTAGAATTGCTGTTTTTAAGAGTTGTTACGTAATGCTGCGTCAATTCACAGTGCATTGTTCGCAAAAGTCAAAAAAACACGTAACTGTTATGTTTTGATATAATAAAAGGTAATTTTTCCACCTTTCAATTCACCTGATGGTGAATATATAATTTGCGTTTTAAGATTTACGTAGATGCTGGCGTCAAGCACCAGTGTCTGGTGCGCTCTAAAGTCAAAAAACACGTACAGTATATGTTTTGATATAATAAACGGTATTTTATATAGCACCTTTCAATTCACCTGTGGTGAATATAGAATTGCCTGAGTTTTCTCTCAGATTTACGTAATCAGCTGGCGTCTAATGATAACAGAGCAGGGTGCGCAAAACAGACTCAAAACCTCAGCGTAACTGTTATGTTTTTCTGAGTGCACATATACAATAAACTGTAAGATTTTTGCACCTTCATCAATTCACCTTAGTGATGAATAATCAGAATTGCTGACTTTACTAGCATTTACGTAGATGCGGCGTCTAACTTCGAACATGCTGGTTGCCGCAAAAGTCAAAAAACACGTAACTGCATTAATGTTTTGATCTAATAAAACGTATTTTTTTGCACCTTTCAATCACCTGTGGTAGAATATAGAATTGCTTGTTTTTAAATTTACGTATGATGCTGCTCAATGAACATGCTGTGGGGTGACGCAAAATCTCAAAAAACAACGTAGACTGTATATGTTTTGATATAATGAAACGTTACATTTTTTGTCACCTTTCAATTCACCTGCTGGTGAAATAAAACTATTGCTGTTTTTTAAGGAATTTACGTTACGAAAATGCTGCGTCAATGAACAGTGCTGGTGCCCAAAATTCAAAAAACACGTATCTGTTATGTTTTATATATCAATCAAACGGTATTTTTTGCACCTTTCTAAGATTCGACCTTTAGTTGAATATATACTTGCTGTTTTAAGATTTACGTAGATGCTCGTCAATGAACAGTGCTGGTGCTCGCAAAAGTCACAAAAACACGTAACGTTATGTTTTGATATAATACAACGTAATTTCTTTGCACTTTTCAATTCACCTGTGTGAATATAGAATTGCTGTTCAAGATTTTACGTAGATGCTGCGTCAATGAACAGTGCTGGTGCTCAAAATTTCAAAAAACACGTAACTGTTATGTTTTTGATATAGCATAAACTTGTATTACATTGCACCTTTCAATTCATCTGTGGTGAATATAGAATTGCTGTATTAAGATTTACGTAGATGTAGCGTCAATGAACAGTGCCGGGTGCGCAAAAGTCAAACAACGTAACTGTTTATGTTTTTTGATATAATAAACGTTATATTATGCACCTTTCAATTCACCTGTGTGAATAGAGAGACATGTGAGCTGTTTTAAGATTTTACTTAGATGCTGCGTAAATTGAACAGTGCTGGTGCCAAAAGCAAATCTAACCGTAACTGTGATGTTTCGTACGATACACGGTATTTTTCCAACAAACAACCTGTGCGACTACAAGATTGCTGGCTTGTAGTTTCTAACAGCAAGGTGGATATTTCAACAGTCCACTCATTAATGGACACTAACAATTGAACACCTATCTGAAATGTATACTGATAATAAAAGTGAGTTTTTTGCAGCATAACAAAGAGACCTGCAAGTTACGAGAAAAGGCAGTTTAACCAATATACGTTCAGGCTGCCCACATATCCAGAAATATTTCAATAAGCAAACTGTTAATAATGAAGATATTCCACTACAATGTCTCACTAATTTTTGGTAAACTTACCCAGTGTTCTTTTTGTAGAGTTGTTTTGTTTCGCCGGGGAAACCCCCCCCCCCCCCCGCTCCCCCGCCTGAATTTAAGGGTAAATTGCTTTAAAAATTTCTAGCTAGCTCTAAAAGTTCAATCTCTAATCTAACTAAATTGGAAGGATAAGCTATAGTAAGGTTTTCTGGCAGAAATAGCTAATTTCGTTTAGTTTTTGGCCACCAAGCGCGGTCCTACCTGAGACGCTGAGGACATGAGGTGAAACAGGAAACACTTTTCTATTAAAACGAGGTCATGTGTTTTTTCCAGCCAATGCAACCATAACACCCATCAGACGTCGCACCAACTCACCTGCTCCTATTCTGAATCTCATTTGCTGCCCCCAAAAAATTACAGGAAGCCCGAAAAAGGGTGTTTTTAAAATAGATGATGCACGTTTTTAACCTTAATTATGATGACGGGAAAAATTTCGATCACCAAAAAAACCCTTGCGATTTCACTTTGTCGAAAAAATCGCTCAACATAATCAGGGCCCAATGGTGAAGTGGCAAGTGAACATATACAGTTTGATTAAAATGTGTACTAATAACCCCTTTGTAAATTTGTGCCAAGGGGTTTTTCCCACCGGGTTTTTCCAGACCCGGGCTTTTCGCAGCAGTTCGGCCCCCATTTCCCTGGTTGGCTGTGGGGGGTTTATATCAGTGTTTGGCATTTTTGGGTTGACCCTCCAGTGGGAATGTGCCAATTGGTGATGGAGGGGTTTTTAAAAAGAGGGGACCAGAGCACAGAGCTCTAAAGCTCTAAAGTTTGCAAGTAAAAAACAAAAGCAAGCTCCTGTGCTGCTGGACAAGACCCAGCAGAAAGTGTCCATGCAGACCAGGGCTTTGAGAGCAGAGAGAGGTGGTCGGTAACCTAGGGAAGTTTGTGCACACAAGCAGGATAAAAAGCAGTTCTTAAAGGGGCTGTCTCACCATGCTCTTTCACAGAGACAAAAGCAGATTTCATTCATGCTTCCTTTCTGTTTCTGGTCAGACTATGGGTGATCAGCTCTGTATTCAAAGGTCTGCTAATGACTCTGGCATGAGAGCAGTAGGTGTTTGTCTAAAGTCCAGAGAAGATTCAGAGCTAAAGTAAACAAACAAAATTAGTCTTCTTTGTTTATTAGATCAGATAACACTCAAGCTCTCAAGCTGTTGACAGTTTTGCATGCCAACCTGTGTGACGTCATCCCTGCTATCAATTAAGACAAACAGCAGGGGAGAGCAGGGCAGAGCAGGTCGGTAATCTACTGGAACCTGAGTGCACTCAGAACTGATAAAATCACTTTCGTTCCTCAACAAAGAAAAATAGACAAAGCAATATGTTTGAAAAAAATGTCTTCATTTACTGTTGCCTACATGCTGAAAGCTAATCTTTGTAGTGAGACAACCCCTTTAGCTCTGAAAGGAAAAAAAATCAGAAGCGCAATGTATTTATTTACCTTTGCCTACATGAATAAAGCTAATCAGTGTGACAATACCCTTTTAACAGCAGTAGATCAATACATAGCATGTAATATAAGACCTGTCTGCACCCTTTTCCTTTTGGTTTCGCCTTGGTACCAGCACTTCTCCAATTCGGTACCAGTGTCAGTTAGAACAAGACTGCAAAAGGGTTTCTTCCTTCCCTTAAACGGAAATGGCAAAATGTGCAATTTTGTTAAAGCTGGTACTGCATGCTATCTTAGGAGGTTATCAGCCACTGACCCAAGCCTCCCATTCACTTCTTTCCTGAGCCTGGACATACATCTCTGAGAAAATTCTCTCCCTTAAACAGAGTAAAGATGTAATTAAATTGTGTTTCTCTCCACCTATCAGTAAAGAGAGCACATTACAGCAAAGTCATACACCGCTGAAAAGGTGATGAATCCTGGAATAATGTAAAGTAAATCAGTATGTACTGAAAACAGATGGAGCAATAATAATCTAATTCAATTACACAATAACCTGTGACTGTCTTCTATCCGCATGAGTCGTATAGCTGCGAAGATAATTCACTTTCAGATCATGGGAAGGCAGTTATTAATTATTATACCGAAACAAATTAAAAATACAACTGGGCTGAGTAGACGCAATCATGAATATGTATTTTTTTTTTTGTAAATTATTTTCACAAATTAACATGTTTCCTGAAATTATCAATTTAGATGGAGATTCTCATCATTGGTAGAGAATGCAGCGCCCTGTGTATTGTGAATGCTACAAATAATGATCTACTATGGATTTATACATGCAATGGCCCAGACAATGCTTATTAATAATACTATGGAAGTGTAACCAAGGATAAAATATTTTGATTTGTCTTTAACCTGGCAACCAGTACACCACTACTTTATATGGGAATTTTAGTTTTTTATTATTTTTTCATTTTTATTATACAGATTTTTTTGTACAGATGTACCTACAAACAGGATTGGACTGGACCATAGTTAAGTATGGGAAACCCCCAATGGGCTCCTGGGCATGGTGGGCCCCTGGGCTGCTTTTCAGGGAGAAAGACAGGGAAAAAAGAGGCAGAAAACAAAAGATAATGTGGAAGCGTTATGTTCAGTGTGTGCAATCACGTATAATAGCTGTAGGGTGGGCCTCAAAAAGCAACTTCACTGGTGTGCTGCAAAAATTAACTTAACCAGCGGGCCCCCAAGAATCAACTCCACTGATGGGCCCCAGGCACCCCACTCTGACACTGCCTACAAAAGAGTCAGTTACTGAGAAATACAGTATATATCTGATCCCAAATATAGGTACCGTATGTACTCGAGTATAAGCCCCCCCGGTAAACCGAGGCACCCACTTTTGCCCCAAAAAAAGGTTTTTTGAACCAAATGCCCCAGTTTTTCCTTTCTTAGGGGGAAAGGAGTGAAGGTGTGGTTTTCTGCTCTGTAAGCCATTCCCCCAAAAGTTCCCTTACTTCTTTCGAGTGGCTCTTTGCCTTTTGGGTAAAGGTTTTTTTGAGTCACTTTGCCTTTCTTTCACCCGAAAGTTGCCCTTTTTTTTGACCCTGGCATCAACAAATTTCCGCCCACAGGACTCCCGCTCACTGGAGTTTTTTTTTTTCGGACCTTTTTCTTAAACCCTAAGTTTTTGTGTTAAAATCCCAAATACATTTTCTGAAAATACTTAGAACCTTCTGGAAAACCAGCCACTTTAAAGGCACTAAATCCCCTTTCTTCCCAACTGATTTTTTGGAATGCAGGAATTTTTTGAATTTTCTTTAAATGCACAGTTCCCCATTTTTGGGATTAGAAATTAATTTTTAACGAGTTTGGGCGGGTGTACCTAAAAAGGGCGGTGTTTGTATGTCCCCCAAAGGGTTTGGCAGGTTTTGGCCCCCTCGCTTAATAGGCGGGGAAGGGCCCCATAGAAAGGTAAAGCAGGTTATTCCCCCCATACAGGTATTGGGCAGGTGGGCCCAAAAAGGGCCGGCTGTGGCTTTAGGGCCGGCTTAAAATTTTCATATGGGCCCCGGGACCCATTACAGCCTTACAAAGGTCGTTTTATAGGAAATTTTGGAAAATAGGGCCGGTGTACGGTATAGGGCGGGTTTTGGGGGCTTAGGGGGATACAGCTGAAAAGGCGGGGTGTAGGGCAGGAAAATACATGTAATATAGGCGGTTTTTTTAGGCATATAGGCTGGCTTGGAGGTTAGGCAGGTATGGGGCCCTAGGCGGTATAGGCATTAGGAGGTATAGGAGTTTTGGCCCCTTAGCAGGTATAGGCAGGTAGGCAAGCTTTAGGCAGGATAGGGCGGCGTAAGGCAGGATGGCAGGTATGGGGCCCGCTGTAGGCGGGTATAGGCCTGAGGCAGGATAGGCAGTTAGGCCGGCGTAGGCGGTTAGGGCGGGTAAGGCGCTGTAGGAGTATAGGGCTCTGTAGGCAGGTATGGGGCGGTGTAGGCGGGTATGGGGCAGGTATAGGGCAGCTGTAGGCAGGTATAGGCGCTGTAGGCAGTTGGGCCATTAGGCGGGTTGGGCGGGGTTTAAAAGGCCCGGCTTTAGCAGGTATGGGCGGGGAATGGCAGCTTAGGCAGGTATGGGCGGCTGTAGGCGGGTATGGAAAAGGATAGGGCCACTTTGGGGGTTGGGGCCTTAGGCGGGTATAGGCAGCTGTTCCGGTGTAGCTTCTTCGCTGAGAGGGGTTGGGGCTCTTACGGGTAAAAAGGGAGTATTTGGGCCGCTGACGGTAAGGATGTAGGCAGGTATAGGCAGCTTTAGGCAGGTATGGCAGCTGTGGGGGCCGGGGTTTAAGGGCAGTATAGGGCAGGAAAGGCAGCTGTGGGGCGGGTTTTGGGTTGGCTGTGCAGGTAAAAAGGGCAGGTATAGGCCGCGTAGGAGAAAGGGGCCCCTTTAGGCAGGTATAGGCATGGGGGCCGGCTGTAGGCAGGTATGGGGCAGCTTAGGCGGGCATGGGGCAGTTTAAAAAAAATCAAAAACAATCATTACCTGGTTCCCCGCTGCTCCGTCTCCCCGCCGCTCCGCCTCCTCGCTGCCCCGGCCCCCCGCGGTTTCCGCATCTTCTCCCCCAAGGGGGGTGACGTCAAGGCCGCGCACGCAGCGGGTGACACACTGCCCTTTCCCGGGAAATTTGGGGCCCCAGACGCCCGGTCCATGCGGAGCACGGGCGGTCCTCTTCCCCCCATGGGTATCCCTTCACTTTATGCGTCCGGAGGGTGCATGTGGGGAAAAGGGGTCGGGACGTGCCCCCGCCAGCGCCCGGCACTGTGCCTCACTCGGGCCTTGTTATATGCGCCCCTGAGGAGCCCATATAACTGAGCGCCCTGTCGGCGCCGGGCCCCTGCAGCGCCCCGGGCCGACAGGATGGTTAAGCCCAGGTAGAGTTTTTACTATTTTTGGGGTAAAAAAAATCGGGTTTTTCTAAGTATTAGGTAATTGCTTTAAAAAACAGCTCCCAAATTTTCTAGTTGCAAAATTACACCTGTTATATCAGTAGCTGGAACAGAGATATCACTAGGAAATCCAGTTCATAGTGCTTGGCAAAATGTCTGCGGCCTGGACAGACAATCTATAGTTTTGTAATACTTAGGATATAGGTGTTGCACTGGCAATGCAACCAGTGAAGGCTTCAAAAGGTTTGTTGAACTTGGATAGGGAATAAATGTTATGATGATAACAAGTAGTTTCTCAAGAGATCACCTTGTGTTCGCTGAGGAATGTGACTTATAATGGCCTCCTCTTCGACATATTCTTTGGCTGCTCGCCTGTGGAATGGAAGTCTTCTTCTCCATCCACACATTGTCTCCTTGTTAACTCTGCTTGCTCCCCGCACTGCCAAACCCCGGCATAAACAATTAATTTGCCCGACTCTCTTACTCACTGGGGATCTTACAACCTCTTCACCTCTTCTGTCTCTCTCAACTAATTCAGGACCAACTCCTACTCTGGTTTCCCAGGCTTTTTATTTTCCAGTGCCCACCCCTAGTGTTCTTGAGACATCTACTGCATAAGAGTTTAATTGGTGGCTCCAGTCTAACATAGGCGTCACAGAACCAACTGAAACCTTCACAGATTTAATGAGGCTTTCTGTAAAAGAAATGTCTTCAACTTGTATCTATATTTAGGTTTTTGCACCCAGTCTCAAATCTTCTGGGGACAGGAAGGTCTCTCTGACATGATCTCCCGAGTCTCCCTCTCCAACCACAAGTATTCTCCTCATTTATCAACCTCTTCTAATTGTCCCAGGTATGGACATCTCCCGGGGTCTGTTTCCAATGCCCTATTTGACTAGTAATTCTGAGGTTTCTCACAAAACTGAGCACTCGTCTTTAGCAGTATGTTCACGTGATGTATCTTGAAGAGTAAATTTAATCTTCAAAATCTGCCCCCAAATCTGCTTCAAAAAACACCCAACTAAAGGCGTATTTTGAAGCTTATTTTGAAACGTATTAGGAGAAATCTTATACCTTCCCATAGTTTCCTGTGGCGAGTTTAATCACATAAGCACCTCAAGAATTAACAAAGCGCTTAAATTTTCGCAATTAAAATCATCTGTAAATATGCAATGCAAATACGCTTGTAAAATATGCATGGTGTGAAAAATGGAACATATTTTATATTACAATCAATAAGAGGTGTTTAAAACATTGTTTGAATCTTATCTTGGTGCACATTTTGCCACAAGATACGTGCCAAAATAAGCTTCAAAATACTTCATGTAATCAAACCATGTCAACTTCGTGGTTTTTAATGTTGTAATTAGTGTGACTTAGTTTCGTGTGTTTCTACTGTTTTTCAATGTTTTTCTGGAGGGTTTACTTCATGCTGTAACCCATAAGTATTATGTTCTCAGTACAGATACTGGATATTTCATCTTCAGGTGGCTCCTCTTCTCTAGATTCAGAAAGACACCAATTGAGATTAGTGCTGGCACACTAAATTATGCCAAAAGACACCCTTTCCACAGTCCACACCTTATTGATAAATTTGGTGCCTGCTAGATCGAACACAAGGTCAGCTGTGATATCATTTACTGATAATTTACTAATTTCATTAGGTTGAGTAGATCATTTTTCTACCTGGAAGATGTATTTTCAGTAATTACCTATATACTGGATCAAGTGAGTTAGCTCAGCACAACTGATGATGCATGGATTATTAAATTCATGCATAATTTTCAACAAATTCACAAAAAAAGAACTGTCCTAAATACACAGATATGTCTACTCCAGACGTTTTTAATGGAAGCAATTCTGCTAGCAGAATAAGTATATTAGGAAATCCTAGAACAAAAGTCAAACAGGTAGGGTTCATATAGTAAGATCAGTAATAAACACTTCCAATTAGCCACAATAGTTGCTGTGCTCACCTTACAGTGTTGTGCAGGTGAGGCACAGCACTCAGTAGCGCATTCAGGCTGTATATCTGCCAGGGGTTTACAGCCAACCACCACTACAGGACCTCGATCAGCCTCAAGGAGAAACTGTAGAAGAAAAAAAAGGCCTTGGCAGAGATCCATCCATAAATGTATCATGACAAAACACAGCACTGCCCCAAAAGTGAAGAATTTTTATTTAACCTACAGCCATGTTTGTCCATGATACATTTACTGACCGTTCTCTTCTGTCATGTTTTTTCTACAGGAAGTCCAAGAGATGCACTTTGTGGATTTTGTAATAATTAGAAAGCAAATGACTGCCCCATATAAAGGGCAGAATGATCCTTTATTCCCCCAGAGGGAGGAAAATAATGAAACCACTTATCTTGTAAAAACTATAGAATTAAACCACCATTTTTCCTTGCTTTAAGAGGCTGTAATGTTGCCCTCATAGATGACCAAACCATCTCATATCTTGTCATCCCAGGTCCCTGGATGTAGCTCTAGGGGAAAATAATGTAGGGAAACTTATGCCATGCAATGCTCCCTGGTAAAGAAAAAAAAATATGGAAATAAGTTATCTGACAAAAGGGAGAAGGTTGTCTCTCTAGTGTCATCTATTGGAGGCAGCTTCCCGTTCAGGTAAATCCAACTAGTTGAAGAGCCTTGAAACATGACTAAAGATTAAAGCCAACTGGATTATTCCATTATGATAATGTGTTAATAGCTCTGTTTATCATGAAAGAGGAAGTGCTATCTGACAGGCGGCAGACACCGGCTTGCAACATTACAAAGGCTGGCACACCTTACCTCTCAAGTGAAAGAGAAAGAAGGCATGTCAGCCTTCGAAACGTTGCACGCAGGAGTCTGCCAGGCCGCCTGTCAGATAGCTATTCCTCTTTCACGCTAAACAGATCCATTAAGGATGTTAAAAGGATGGAATAATCCAGTTGGCTTTAATCTTTAGTTACGTTTCAAGGCCCTTCAACTAGTTGGATTTACCTGAACGGGAAGCTGCCTCCAATAGATGACACTAGAGGATGTTAAAATGATGGATTAATCCAGTTGGCTTTAATCTTTAGTCATGTTTCAAGGCTCTTCAACTAGTTGGATTTACCTGGATGGGAAGCTGCCGGAAATAGATGACACTAGAGGACAATAAAATGATGGAATAATCCAGTTGGATTCAAGCTTGGCAACAGACGAGAGGACCATAATCGCAAGTATTTTTAAACGTTGACATAATTCACTATTTGGTGTTAATAAAATAGGAGTCATTGATTTAGTACAAAGAAATAGAAATAGATCAGCTCATCTATTAATGTCCGACCCTCAGGGAACCAGTTGCGACAGCTATTGTTGTCGACTTGAATAGACACAGTCTCTCTCTGTGGTTATGCCTACTCATTTTAATGAAATATGAACAAAGCTAGAAAATGTTTTTTAAAATTATACCGCTCCGTTGTACCTCCAAATTGATTTGATACACCTATGTCCGACACTTGAATGTGAAGATGTGACTAAGGGAGTCTGGGAAGGATCTCCCAGTGCGGACTATCCTGGAGTTGCAAAAAAGAAGAGAGCTGCGGCAGTATATATGAGATTATTATTATTTTTTATTTTAGAGCGCCCTCAGTTCCAGAGCGCTGTACAATCTGGTAGCATACATAACATAGGTCAAATAAGTACAAGGGAGACAACTTGATAAATAAATACTGGTATAGAAGGAGAGAGGTCCCTGCCCGTGAGGGCTTACAGTCTACAAGGAAGGTGGGGAGAGACAGAAGGTGAGGGGCAGACATGTTTGTGGGGTGGCGTGGCTGAACAGGGGTTAAAGTTGGGTATAGGCAATCCTGAAGAGATGGGTTTTCAGGTTGCTTTTGAGGCTAGTGAGAGAGGGGGAGAGTCTGAGGTGTTGGGGCAGTGAGTTCCAGAGTGTGGGGGAAGCACGGGAGAAGTCTTGGAGACGGTTGTGTGAGGAGCTGATAAGAGGAGAGCAGAGAAGAAGGTCCTGTGAGGAGCGGAAATTGCGAGAGGGAAGGTATCTGGAGATTAAGACAGAGATGTATGGAGGGGAGAGGTTATGGAGAGCCTTGTAGGTCAAGGTTGCTAGCTTGAACTGGATGCGCTGGGCAATGGGTAGCCAGTGAAGGGATTGGCAGAGGGGAGAGGCAGAGGAGTAGCGAGGAGAGAGGTGAATAAGACGAACGGCAGAGTTAAGGATGGATTGGAGGGTTGCTTGCTCGTCATTATTGCAGATCAGGGTCATAGTTGGCTGCTAGAGAGACCTTTGATGTAATTCTAAATACCTTAAAGGTGTAAGGAGAATCTGCAGTGCTCTCTGGAAAAATAAGATATGGAAGCGAGCTTTCCTCATACATGTGACCAGTGGCAATAGTAGTGCAACTGACAGTGTCACAATAGCGATGGCAAACATTTATAATACATTTTTAGCCATTCAAGTAAATGACATCCATTTTATGCTTGTTGTAGCTGTCCTTGTGAAAAAGTATCACCAAGACCTAGCACTGGACATCATGGCATTTGGATATTACACATATAAGCAAGTGTGTGTACACTTTTTGTGGCTGTTTTTTATAACAAGAGTTAATTCAGTAGGAAGAGGAATTAGTTTTTGCACAAGGCATTTATGTGCCTGTCAATTCCCTAATTGAGTGGGTGAAGAGCTCCAAGTTTTCAATCGTGTTAGTTTTTTTTTCTACAGGTGACTGCTAAGCCCTTTGACTGGCTACAGAGTCACATAAGCAAATGACGTGACATCATCAGTAGGGGGATCAGCTAGGAACACCAAAGCAGTGGCGGTTTCAGGGCGAGTCCAGATTCATTTTTAATTTAACAATTCTGGTTTGTAGAGAAATTATTCGACTTTTAAAAAAAAAAAAGACGAAAGAAATGTGATAAAATAACCAAAATAATACTTGCCTTTACAATGGCCTGGCAATTGGGTGATATCATACTATTGGCATCATCGCTTCCATCTCTAAGATGATGGCAATAAAACAGACGACCAGTAAGGCTGCTGACTGTTTACAATAGTCCATGCCAGTCAGCAATAAACAGAGAATGAAGCACCTGCTGTAACTTCTACACTAGGTCACTGGGTCACTGAGGTGTCAAGGAGAGTTTTGTTATTTTACTAAATTATTTTTTTTGTAATTATTTTAAAAGGTTGAAAAAAAATCTTGAAGAAATCACTCCACCCACTTTCCATTGGTTATATCTGCTTACATGTCACATGAGAGAAAATAATTTTTTGCTGCACTTCACTTTTAAGGGAAATGTATGGCATATCAATAACATATGCCAAAAGTATCTGAAAGCCCGCAGAACAGAATGAAGAGTAACAGGCAAGCACTTCCTACTCTCCGTTTTGCAGGGAGGCCTGTTTTCAAGATAGATGCACTTACTAGACATATCGGGAGACATACATGAAATTTGGCATGTGAACACCAAATTTCATGTACATAATACTGGCATAAAATACAGCGGGTCATAAATCAGGCGCATTCTAGTGCTAGGGCAACATTTCTGGCTCAGGTATATCACTTTGAAAGTGCTCTACCTGTTCCAGCTGTAAGGTGCTCAGAAATGCCGTAGCAAAGCTATATATATTTAGCTTTGCTACGGTTCTAGTGCGCCCCGCTTCCCGCACGCCCCCTGAGATAGGGCGCATTACAAAGCGCCGCAGGTGCTATTTCATACATGTCGCCCATCCTATCAATTTGCCATGAATGTCTGAGATGGGAACACCCCTTTAACAGTTGGATTATTATAGCTACTAGATTTATAAAATGTTCATCTCTAACATAAAAATTGTATGCAGCATATGTAACAATTCTTGCTTAGAGCCTGTAAGATCACAGCTAAATTATACAATTTGTTTTCCTCATGAGGTCCAGTTTCGTGGCATATCATAGTATTAGTCTCAGTTGGGTTTCTCAGCTGCTGGTACTAATGAAAAAACATTTGCATGTTAATTCTCTGCACCTTCTGTCTGTTGATTGCCCTGCCAAAATATTGTGTAAAATTACATATCAAAATAGAACAGGACCAATGCCAGATATGACAATCTATGAAAAGTGACTAAATTTAGCATGAGAATGACAAGAAATGCGCACATGAAGCTGCTGTGTTTTCAGGACTTTGATAAATGGACATCTGTTTGATGAATTTTTAGGACAGGAGTAAAATTTGATGGAAACTTGTATCTATAAGGAATGTCAAGACCAGCAGTGCACAGTCCGAGCACAGACCCAAATTCATCCTCTCCGGTTAATGATTTCTAATATACAAAATTTGCTGGCACCAAGGTCATGTACAGCTGTCACCTGAAGGTCTGGCTGTGGAAGATGGATTGCTACTTGACTGCTCAGAATATAAATATGTTATTTGCATAACACAGAGCTATAAATAATCTTCATTTTCTTATCCAACAAATGCATCTGAGTTTAGTGGGAAAAATAATTAAAATTATAATTAAACATTGAAAGATTAACTCTTCATCTAAAGAGGCTTCTATACAATGTCATTATGTAACTGCAACCTGTGGCTTTGCTGTTCTAATGGAGCCAGGGTCATACTGTTCACAAGGCATGGTGAGCTCCTGGCCTTAGGTGACCGCCATTCCATTCATCGGGCAATTTAATAAGATTACGTCCATTTTCAAAACAAATTAAGAAGTATGATGTTTTGTTGGGATTGTTGCACAAGTCACAGCCAACATGCCCAGAATTTACTGCAATCTGTGCAGAACCTTGTTGTTTGTGATGTGGTTTGGGGTCATGTACAGTGTCAGACTGAGGTGTCTAGGGCCCACCAGTGAAATGTTATTCTGGGGACCCACCTGAGGAGTTGATTCTAGGAGCACACCCTACATCTACTGTACATTCCTCATACTCTGCCTCTTGCTTTTTGCCTCTTTCTCTCTGCCTTTCTGCCTGTCAAAAGGATCTATATGCATCTTAAAAGAAACTCTGGAGACAACACATATGTTCAGGGCTGCACCAGTAGTCTGGAATCTTTTCAGCCTGAAGACTGGTGCAGCGCTGTTTGTTGTATTTTTAATGAGGTGCACTCTAATATTAGGTGCATTACGAGGGGCGTGCTGTAGGCATATCGCGCTACAACCATACAAATCTACTGTATGGCTTTTGAACAACAAATCCAGACGCATTACTGCTGGAACAGGTAGAGCACTTTAAAAGTTTACCTGAGCCAGAAGTGTCGCTTTATAGCTAGAAAGAGCTAAATCTATGACCCGCAGCAGAACAGGTTCAAAGATTCAGGCGCATTCTACGCTACAAATGTGAGCAAAAAAAGTGGTGTCTGGGCACCCAAAAACATACGCGTCGCCCTAGGTCTGCTATGCTCAGAGGGTTTTCCTTGTTGGCCCGTCTGAGCCTGGTCACATATACCAGTAGCAACACTCAAAACTATATATCTTCAACATTATATAAATCTGATGTACATGTCACTGATCTCCAGGTCCAAGAGATATCAGGAATCCAAACAGCAAAAAGTGACAGCATCAATCAGGGTAAAAATACGTGTTCTCCTTATTGTTTCATATGACGCAATATTTCAACTCCATAGATACTTTATTAAGCACTGATGAAGAGTCTGTGAAGTCGGAACGTTGCATCATGTTGGACCAAAACAGAGAAGATATGTTTTTTACCCTTATGGATGCAGTCACTTTGTGCTATTATGATTTTATGTCAGTCGTCACAAAACCTTAAGCAGAAATGTTTTCACTTTACATTTCACACAGTAACATATTAAAGATTTAATACCTTATGATTTTTCCTGACACAATGCCCTGTTATTATCATGGGTATCCTTACAATAAATGTCCTCCCCTGAATTTACCAGCCCAGTAAGGTGTGCAGAGGCAGGGGTTCCTGGGAGGCAATCTGCTCCCGGTCAGCATGGAGAGGAGACAACATAGCCTGGAGACTTTACTTATCTCAAGCTCTTTAAATCAGAGAGGAGATCCATAATGTATATGAATATGTCAACAAGGGCCTGCCAAAATCTATATATAGATGTATAGGACACAGAACCTGCTATTAAAGGATATTATACTTGACCAAGATGTGGTCCTACAATGACACCACTGGTTACTTTACTATATAGAAATCACTATTAAAAATATGATATTGGTTGTGGTAGTGTCAGGTAGTACAGACTATCATCTGAGGCAGAGGCCTGCTTCCTGAGACTCAAAGAACTTATTCCCGCAGCTCCTCATCTAGGTGTCTCAAACTACACACAACCTTTCAATCTACCTGCTTCAGAGCTGAGCTGTTGTTGCTGCACAACTCCTTCTTGACCAAACTCAAGACATCAATTGACTATCTTGGCGCCTCATGACCTCAAAGGGATCCTGAAAACAATCCCAGCAACCTCATATTACCAAGTGAAGAACTTTTTGTCTACAATACTCATTACTAATGCCTGCAAATATCACCTTGAAAAGATGCACTACCCTCAATCCAGCCACCCTGCATCCTCTCTCAAGGGGGGAAGATGAAGATCTGACTGTCACAGATGATGGGGATCACACCGCAACAGATGATCTTCTCCAGGACTGCCTTGAACAAATGGAAGCTGAAACCTCCCATCTTCCTACTGTCTCTACATCCAAGCTGGAGGATCCAGATTATGTCTTCTTCACAGATGGATCCAGATATGCAGATGAACAAGGATGATTCCATACAGGATTTGCTGTGGTTATCTTGCGAGGGAAACTGTGAAGGCTGTTTCTTTACCTTCCAGGATGTCAGCCCAAGTCGCAGACCTCAGGGCTGTGACTGAAGCTTGCAAGCTCGCTGAAGGAAAGACCGTGAACATATACACCGACTCAGCCTACGTATATGGAGTGGCCCATGACTTCGGCCTGAAGTGGGCCTCCCTGCAAGGTTTCCAGTCAGCTAGTGGAACGCCGATCAAGAACAATGAAGTCCTACAAGCCTTAATGGACGCTCTCCAGTTGCCTGCAAAGGTAGCTGTCCTGAAGATCAGAGCACATGAAGACAGAGACAGAGGAAGCGAAAGGCATATACAACGCATATCAGGCTACAAAGGCTGTGGCTTGTCTCCCAGTAATTCGAGAGAAAGCAGGGTTGGCTGTAGATATACCAACAAGAGAAGAAAAGAAGACAGAAGGAAAGAAGAATGAAGAAGAAAGAAAAAGGAAAGAAGAAAATGGAGAACAGACCCAAGAACAGGGCATGCTGAACCCGAATGTTAATCTGATGAAACAATTACAAGCCGAATAAACCCAAAGGAAAAGAGGAGGGGAGGAAGAAGGAGCAGGGATACACCAAGATGGATTCTGGAAGAAAGGATGACAAACTTTGTTTACCAAGAGCATTGTATCCAGCTGCAGTATGATGGGCTTACAATACTATACATAGAAGAACAAACCAGATGATCTCTTCAATCAACAGGATATACTTAGCACTTAGAATTCCCATTACAGTAAATAACTATCCGAAGATGTGAAATATGCGTCACTTGCAACCCGGAAGAATCAGTCTAAACACAGAAGAAACAACAAGTCAGTCCCTTTCCAAAGTATTCAGATCAACTACATTGAATTATCCAAGAATGGAGAATACATGTTCTTAGGATGGCCTGAGGCCTACCCAATCCCTAATATGACTGTCAGAACTAACCTGGGAAAATTTACTGACTAAAATTGATGTGCAGATTTGGAATCCCAGAAGTTATTGAGTCAAACCCAGGACCTGGATTCCCCTCGGAAGTAACCAGAGACATTTGGAAGCTAGTAGAGGCTGACCCCAACACCCCGTATTATCCACAGAGTTCCGGAGAAGTCGATAAAATGAGTGCCACACTTACAAACCAAATTCTCAAAGCCCGTAAGGAAGCACCTCTCCCCTGGCCAGAAATCCTACCCACTGCCCTGTACTCTAACAGAAACACCTTTAGACAGTCCCACTAGTCTCACACCCTATGTCCTCAGAACCAACTAGGTTAGGGGAGTTCCATATACGGTAGTTGATTGCAGGGAAAAGGAATTATAGCATTGTGAAACATGTCTTAAACTTGTAAACTTGTGTAATGAATTGAAATTAATCCACACTTCAGTGTTTTCTTCTGTTCCAGACTCAGACTCTGACCAAACCATTTATAAGCTCCAGCATGATGATTTTATACGGGTAAAAAGGCATGTGAGAGGTTCCCTGGATTTGAAGGAACATATCAAGTTATTCTGGTGTCCCCAACCTCAGTGAAACTAGAAGGAAGACCTACTTGAGTTCATGCCTTGAGAGAGCAGCTGGAGCCAACAAATCATCATGAATCACTCCTTTATTACATTTGTGTTGTTTGGGTGTGTGTGAAAATACAAGGGAAACGACCCAGGGGGTTGGCTGGTGAATTTAAAGCTAGGGATGAGAATAAATCAAGGCCCGAATCAATAATACCACCAATAAAGATAAACAAAGGTGTAGATTGGATAAATAGTATCCATTATAACCAATAGAGATTTGTAAACCACACCCGAGATATCCTGCAAAACATAATTGAACAATTAGAAGCTATATCCATCATGGCCTACCAAAATAGCCTAGCATTAGAAAATATCTTAAAAGACACTTGCAAGGGGGATTGTAGGAGAATAAAGTATGAAGGTTCCTTTAGGAGTGACCGTTTTGGCTTCCAGACCCTAGAATTTCTATCAGTCTTTATCCCTTATTTTTCTAGAAAAACAACATATTCATTAGCTCTCAAAAATCTCCAGGTTTCCCTAATATGGATTGCCAGCAATCCACGAACTGTCACTGCTAAGGACTGCTCTAAGGTAGCACCTGGCTGGTCATAGTGGTTAACCCCCGTCATCCTCACCATCAGAGGCAATGTAGAAGAGCCCGGCGATCGCTTAGTTACGCCCCCTTGGAGTAAGCCTAGCAGTGATGCAGCGGGTTTATTACCCGCTCCACCTGTCCATCTAGCCACTTAAACACACAGACATAATTCATCCTAGCGTAAATTAGTTTAAAGGGAAAAGGGGAACAGAGTTTAATGTTTTAGGGGGGACTGTCAGGTGTGGGAATTGATTAAAGGAAAACATTAGAACTCTGTTGGTACTTTTCATATCCATTGATTATATCTAGACTGTTCATATATAACTTTTGCATGAATTATTCTCTCTATACCTATTTTTCCCTTAACCAGGTTAATCAGATATTATAAGCTTGAAATGCTTTATGCAAGGAAAACTACCTTCAAGATGTATCTTGTCTTGGATGATACTGAGGATATATATAAAATGGATTCACTATGGATTAACAGCTTAAGCAAGCAGACTAAGGACACAGAAATCATTTGGACATTTCGTTGCGACACCCAAACTTCCTCATAATAAACCGCTCGGCAGTTTGGGGGGGTTTTGGACAGTTTTAAATTAAGCAAGGCTTGCAAGAAACATATTTCCAAATATGAACTCGTGATTCTTAATTAACTCATCCCATCTAATGTTAATTAACCAATGATCGTTTAGTACATGCCTTAATAACTGCTTACGTATAGAATGATATAAAAAAAGCCTGTATTTCCTGGTATTAAACAGAGATTTACTATCCATCAACCTGACTGGATATCTAATTTTGGGGCCCTGCTGCTTGCAGCAATATATATCTAAGTTGAGGAAGTAGCAACTTGGCTGGATTTATAACACACCTAACAGTAGGCCTTAGATGTTGCCATCAATATGTTTTAGGGAGCACAACCAGACCCAGTGTAAAATTGGTGGTAACACCAGGGCAGAACAGAATATGGCATGGTACAAGTAGAAAATGAATACCAGCTTCTTTGGGTGAACCAAATCTGTTAATATGTACGAAGCATTTATTATAATCCAATTAAAAATATGTAAATAAATCACAGCATGATACATGGCATATACAGATAGCACTCCAACATCAACAGTGCTATGTCATAGAGAGCTATCTGTATATGCCATGTATCATACCGTGATTCATTTACATTTTTTTATTGAATTATATTAAACTATTCGTACATATTAACAGATTTGGTTCTCCCAAAGAAGCTGGTGTTCATTTTTTACTTTGAATTATCTGAAAGGCGGCTCAGTTTTACTGTGCCTCTTTGTGTTGGATCTCTACCAGAATTGGGTGAGATGAAGATCCTATGTTATTTTTTCAGTGTATGGGATGGGGTACAAAATGTACACACAACTTAAAATGGACCAGACCAGGGTTAGGCATACTATTTCATTCTCCCAAGGACACCAAAAAGTGAGGCCTCCTGGTCACCAAATACAGCTTACTGTATGTAAAGGACTGAGTATGTAAAGGACTAAGCTAAAAATTTACATAGCTCACACATATTGATAAATTATAGATACATAATGTGATGTTCTATGTTTTTATTGGATTTGGACAGAAAGAGGACCATGCACAAAGGTCCTCTGCTGTCTGTGTCCATCCTTGGATGGGACATATGCTATAGGCTACTCTGGCATGTACAGTACTATGCAAAAGTCTTAACCAGAAGTGGAAAAATTATGCAAAAGTTTATAATGCTTTCAGAATTAGAAGAGTCAATAGTTTATTTTTATCAATATGCAAAAATTGAATGAACAAAAGAGAAATCAAATCAAAATTTAGTGAGAGCACCCTTTGCTTTTAGAATTTTGATGACATGACCCTCAAAGTTCCCTGTTCTCATCATCTTCCAGTCTTTCTGGGATTAACTGAAGGAACAGAAGAATCTGAACAAGCCTACATCCACAGAAGATCCGTGGTTACTTCTCCACATATTTTTGGAATAACCACCCTGCAGAGATCCTTCAAAAATGATGCAAAAGTCCTAGAAGGATAGAAGGCAAAGGGTGGTCACACCAAGTACTGATTTGATTCAGATTTCTCTTTAGTTCATTCAGTTTTGTATTTTGTTAATTAATAAAAATAAACTATTAACACTTCTATATTTCAAAGCATTCTTACCTTGCAGCTTGTTCTTTTGCACACTACTTTATGAGTTGGCATTTCTTTCTTTTAACTGTTGAAAATCAGAGTTCTAAGTGACTTCTCCATTTGCCTTTCTTATACTCCAGCCTTGAGTACCATATTCAGTACCTATCACAGCAGCGTTATCACTGTCACACCAGAATCACAAGGCATTATGGGAAAGGGGCTGAGAAGCCCACAGCGTCCTCTGTTGGTTGTAACAAATCCTCAATTTGCTTTTGACCCACCGAGTCTTGAGAAAGCAAGAAGGATTTTTTAGCCAAGCCAAGCCAGTATCTCTCATCTACAGACAACGCTGTTTCGGGATTTTTGTCCCTCTTCAGTGCAGAGTAGAGAAGATACTGGCTGGCTGTGTGGCAGGCATCGGGTAGCTCAGGAAGGGAAGATCTCTCCTTAGGGAGAGCACCGAACGAACGGCTTGTAGAGTTTTTATTTTGCCTTTTCGCCTTCTACTTAGCATCTGCATATCACAAGGCATTATGGGAAATGGGCTGAGAAGCCCATTTTTTAGTAAAAATCCTTTTTGCTTTCTCAAGACTCGGTGGGTCAAAAGCAAATTGAGGATTTGTTACAACCAACAGAGGGCGCTGTGGGCTTCTCAGCCCCTTTCCCATAATGCCTTGTGATATGCAGATGCTAAGTAGAGGGCGAAAAGGCAAAACAAAAACTCTACAAGCCGTTCACACCAGAATCAGTAACACTGTTGGAAGACTTCAAGCTGTCAAGACTCTTTTTACACGTTCTTATGAAGCAAATTTTATTTTCAAAAACACATGACAACCTGGAAGACCTGAAAACAGAAGTTGTTTGGATCCTGGCATCTGACAGTTATCCCAGGAGACATGATTACCTTGCATCGTAATGGTTACTGTTGCGAGTAGATCGACTGGTTAATTACCAGAGGAGTTTTTCCCTTAACAGACCAGATCTCAAGAATGTTTTACTTTTAGAAGATAATATTACTTGTTAACAAAAACAACTTTTTTAATTAATGGTTTGAGTGTGACTAAATAACATTATGTATTATGTAAAGGTATAACACAATTTTTTACTATACTGTAAAATAGATATTATGGCTGTTTCTGTATACACAAAATGGTACATACTTCAGGATTCCTTGAGCCACCAGAAGATGATTTTGAGGTTTAACTCTTAATCTCTACATAACAAATGCTCTTTTTCATATCTGTACATTTTTCTTTGCTGTTACCATTGTACACACATTATTCTATTAATTAGAACTTCTGTGATAAAAAAAGATCATATTAGGAAGGGAATAGCTCCAGATTCATTTCCAAATGGGGTTGGTGTCTACAGGACCTGTAGTGCACTATTACAGTATATTCAAGGTCCATTGTTATGTCAGAGTCTTGGAAAAACCTGGTTACATACATTTTCATGGCATAAAACTACTGTTAGGGGTTACAAAGTGAAGACTTGTGCTCAGAATCATCATGAGATGAAAAAGAGACAGGGGCAAATTGCACAAAGAATAACTAAATGCCATTGATATCAATTATGTTCCGTAAAAAATGTTTTCTATTCAGTGTAGCCGGTGTAGCCAGTGATTAGTTGTTGCAGTTATTGTCTTTTATATTTGCATAGCATTAAAACTGCAGATACTAAAGACAAAATCATACCTACATTGTGTGACCAATGGCCACTGTATGTATACTTAAGAACCGTGGTATTAAATCACAAAAGAATGGGAATATACTAACTGATCCACAGGCAGATTGGAAACCAATTCCCAACAGACTACAAAGACGCCACAATGTATATGGAAGAGGTTCTACGTGTTAAAAGCATGCAGATTGCGTGCCTGTGTATTTGGGGCAAAATAAAAACTAATACTTCATAGTTACATAATACGGTTGAAAAAAGACATACGTCCATCAAGTTCAACCACGGGTGGGGAAAGATGTGGATGAAGAAAGGGGGATAGGAAGGTTTTTAAGATTTGTTTCCCTACTTGAAGAAGAAGAATTGGATCCCATAAGGCAAGAACTAATCTGCCTTAAATGAATATTTAATTTCTGCTCCCAAAATTGCCATCAGACTGTATCTAGATATTTTATACATTTTCAAATATCCCGGGCTCCACCAACGAAGTTCCTCAGGGACAGAAGAGCAGACACACAGCGTAATGTGCGTTACAGATTTACAACACAGGGTGCGACTTTAAACTAATTAGAATCGCTCTCACCTTTTAGAGCTGTACAGATATGGTACAGCTCACATTACAGCTCAAATTTAAAAGCCCACAGCTGATCCGCTGCACCTCGCCCTCTCCGAGCAGCTCAGGAAACCTCCGATCTCGCAGCCCAGCAGACTCCGGCAACAGTAGTAGGAAAGAAGGACACTCGTAACACGAGTGAAATTAGGAGTTCCTGTGGCGCTTTCAGGGGCAAAAACAATTCAAAGAAAAGCCAACTTAAGCATCAAGCTGGTTTATTTAAGTAAATATGAAACAGGAAAGCTTTCCTGTTTTATATTTACTTAAATAAACCAGCTTGATGCTTAAGTTGGCTTTTCTTTGAATTGTTTTTGCCCCTGAAAGCGCCACGGGAACTCCTAATTTCACTCGTGTTACGAGTGTCCTTCTTTCCTACTAGATATTTTATACAGCTACATAAGTATTAATACTATTTAGTAGTAAGTAGTTATCTAAGCCTTTCTTGAAACCCTCAACTGTTCTTGCTGTGACCATTCCTGGTGCGGCGATTCCACAGATTCACAGTTCTCATGGTGAAGAAAGCTTGAGATTGAATCCTTTTTCTCCAGGGAATGTCCTCTTGTCTTTTGAGGGGTCTTTACATGAAATAATTTTTCCCCATACTTTTTGTGGGGACCATTTATATACTTATATAAATTAATCATGTCCCCCCAGAGCCATCTTTTCTCAAGACTAAATAATTTCAGTCCTTCATGTTTAATATATTTTCAGGATGCAGTCTGGCCTTTTGATGTTGTGTAATGTAGGATGTCAGTGTATTGGTGCAATAGATGTGATATAAGACTACTTTCTTGGTGCAAATTCAGTCTATGCACCCCATCTACCCCTTTAGTGAATGAAGAAAGTGGCTATTTTATTACTATTTTGCACATGGACAATCTCCCCTCCAGTATATTGTGGGTTTTTCTTCAGTCTATTAGGAATTGTTATTTAAGCCTTTGTATTTGCAAGTTTGGGAGATATGGGATGTCATTATTATTGATGAGCACATAGCGTTACATGTATGATTGTTGGCGCCCAGGAGCTAATTTTATTGCGGGTATTAGTAGCAAAGAATGTGCCTGAATCTATTAACCTGTTCTACTGCGGGTCATAGATTTAGCGCTTTTTAGCTACTAAGTGACAATTTTGGCTCAGGTAAACCACTTTTAAAGTGCTCCTCCTGTTCCAGCAGTAATGCGCCTGGATTTGCCATTAAAGACATAAATGTGTAGCTTCATACAGTTGTAGTTATAGTGCGACACGCCTCTTGCGCCCCCCACCCCCACCCGCAATCCCAGGCGCATTACAAAGTGTCACGGGTGCTTTGAAATGTACCTAATATGAGAGTGCGCCTTATTAAAAATGTAACGAACAGGGCTGTGCCAGTTTTCGGGCTAAAAAGATGCCAGACATCTGGCGCAGTCCTGTACTTACATGTCGCCCATAATGTCCAGTGTGTGTCTATAGCTACATGAATAATATGTTTATGTGTACATTATTTATTTCAAGATATGGTGTGATGCTGCATTTCCACATTCACATGTGATATAGGTCACTCACCCTGTCAGTTGGAAAGTCCTAGACAGTGGTCAGTAGTAAGTTGCTCCAAAGCTCTGCACAGAAGATGGCTCACAGCTTCTTTCCCAAACACCAACACTGCTCATAGACAGTTTCCCCTATAGAATCATCTCTAGAGCTACACTTGGACTCCCAGTTCTGTAGGGTAAAAACCTGGCCTTGAGTATGGGAACGGCCACACTCCCAAAATCTACAGCTGCTCTAAATCTTTAGACCCAGGAGTCCATATTAGATTTACACCACTGAGAATAGCAGCCTCAGTGGCACCTTGTTGCCTTCCACCACTTTTCCTGCCGGCTACTTACAATACATACAAACTTATACCTTGGTTGAACATAATCCTTATTTCCTATTGGTGCCAATTTTTCTGAACCACGGCTGAGTCTATAAAATCTAACTGCAAAAGACGATAGCATTGAGCATGAGTGTTTTGCATATCCATTTATAAAATGGTCTGTCTTGCTAAACTAAAAATAACATCAACTATTACTTTTCTATTACTGTCTTCCAGGATGGAAATAGAGCACTTAAACCGTATGCAAACTGTTCTTAATTAACATGCTTAATTGAAACAACATCCCATTTTCAAGAAGCACACCATCTGCTATCTCTTAAATGTGGGGCTTAAATAGTGTCTATCAAATCTCCCTAAATATGAAAAAACGAGCAGCAACCTGTGATAGCTCTGACAGCTGTACACAGTAATGCGCTGAGCCTTGAAGATTGTACCAACCACTCTGTGCAATGTTTGTCAGACTAATTACCATATGTATTAGTATACTCTGTATTTGCCAGCTTTATACCGTCATCTCGTTTCACTATGTAAGCCTCATGCTTCCAATGAGTACTTAAAGCAAATCTTTAAAGTATCCATCTCAGACATTTATGGCATATTTATAGGATATGAGATAAATGTCTGATAGGGACCCACCAATCGTTAGAACAGGTCCCCAAAAGTCTCCATTTAGAGTCGAGAGTCGATTGCGCTTGTGCACCACTCTCCATTCTGTTCTATGGAAGTTCCGAGTACGACCAAACACATCACTCTCCAGCTGTACTCGAAACTCCCATAGAACAGAATGAAGAGTCATACGCAAGCCTGGCCTACTCTTTGTTCTGAACATAGACTTTGAGGAACCTGTTCTAGCAATAGGTGCAGGTCACAAAGGTTGGACCTGGCACTATCAAACATTTTAGCATATCCTATCAATATGCCATAAGTATCAGCAAAAATTATATTACTTCCCCTGGTCTATGAAACTTAAATAGCTACTATAAAGGGCAATTACTGTGAAGTTAGCCATTTTAAAAATGCTATTGTTATTAAAAAATATGTGTTATTTACCTAATACAGTCCTTTTTTTGCACCTTCCACTCGAACTTATGTCCACAGGGTTATCGACCACCACTGTGTACTTTCAATGGTGACCAATAATGCAGCGTTATTGAAGACTGTCTGAGAATAGGCTTCTGTGGCCTGGCCAGGCCAGGGAAAAGAAAGGGTGGAGTACACTTGAGTGAAAATCCAGGCCACAGGCAATGTCACAGTTATGCTGCATTGACAACTACTTGAAAGCATACCATAGTGGTCGGTAACCATGGAGATGAGAAAGCAAGTTAAAGGTACAAAAAGACCTGTATTAGGTAAAGCATACATATTTTTGAATAACATGCATTCTGAAAATTGCTCACTTTACATTAATTGGCCCTTTCAGCAGAACTTGCTGTTATTAGAATGTTGAAAATCATCTTGGATTTCCAAAAATTGTTTCATTTGACGATTCTCAACATCAATACAACTTACAGTGAAAGACATGCTAACCCTTATATGTTATATATGACAGCAGCTTGTCTCCATTTTAGGTACATACAGAAATTACGTCAATTTCTATCAAGCCAGCTTTTGCTATGACCATTAACAAATCACAAGTTTAGATACTGGATAAAGTGACAATGTCCTCAGGATACAATCTTTTCAACATACAATAGTCTATCCTAGAACATTTATTACACTGGGGAACAAAAAAAAAAATGGTTTTGTGCCTAGAAATTCTTAACTTAATATAGGTATTTTGGTGCTGTTGAGTACGAAGATATCCTACAATTTTTTCCAGCAGCTCTAGTTTCTGAGATGTTGATTACATGATTCTGCATTGTTCTTGTGAATAAATGTGTATAAATATGTTGTGCAGATGAATATTATTGAATTTCCTCATGCACGTTCATGTTTTTGTTTGTATGTGTTCTTTAAATGTTCTAAAATGTATTTCTTTTCTGTTTCACCTGAATTTCCAACATTTCTTTACTACAATATTGAGTCACCACTACTTTCAGCAGCATATATTTGGTAAGGTGGCAATGCCGGATCTCCAAAACTAGAGCTGATAGGGGAAAATGGGTGTTTTTTCAGAATCAGCGCCCCAAACATACTCAAAAACGGTCCCAAGCTTCAAGGCACCAAAATGAGTTTTTCCAATGTTATGGCATTTTCCCCAAAAATACTAGCACACATGCTTTACACCACATTTTACAAGTTTAAAATAGTTCTGGACACTTCTGCAGCTCATCTGACAAAAGGGGTGTGGACTATTTAAAAGTGTCTTTGTTGGGCGTAGCTTAACGTGCAATGCCATGTGCCAAAATTTTGGCACAATTATTGGCAAAAAAGTAAGAAAAATAATTAGAAGGTGTAAAATTAAATTATACAGTCTAAGCATGTACTAGATTTATCTGCACTATGATAAATGAGGCGCATTTCAAGATTAAGGGCCTCTTGTATGAAAACTGTCTAAGACTTTCTTTGTTGCCCATAGCAACCAATCAGAGCTCCCCTTTAATTTCATATAGGGCTCTGAAAAAATGAAAAGGGTGCTCTGATTGGTTGCTATGGGCAACAAAGAAAGTCTTAGACCTAGACAGTTTTCATGCATGTACCCCTAAAGCTAAATATTAGACAGTATTAATAAATCTGCCCCATTGCATCTTAAAAACACACTCACTATACAATGTCACAGACACTGATGATCTGAGGCAGATGTGATTGATGGAAGAGCCAATTATCATGAACATTTTACTTGTAAAATATTTGTATTATTGAAGTGCATTTACTAATTGGCGGTCTAGTAGTGCCTCTCTATAGTATAATGCGATACTATGCGTCCTGTACTGCTACTTACATGTGCCAAGATGAGTTTCTTCTTTGGGCACCAGGTACATTGTATATACAGTATGTAAAGTACATGACCCAAAGAAGCTCCTGTCCTCAACATAGAAAGTGATTTTCAGGTTCCAGCAGCTCTTTCTGTTGTTACATGGAAGGTCACGCTTTATCTGGACTAGTTATCTGCTTTATTGATTTTGTATTATATTGGTGGCATTTTGGGGCTTCAGAACCAATTACCAGTTCTCCATAGCGTTATGGATTCAACAAACAGTGGTCGTCTCAGAACAAATTAATATGCTATGTTGGATGACCACTGTATATATTCACCTCAATAGGTTTTTGGTCACAAGCAACTTTATGTCCCTTTTTTCACGTGATGCCTTTCTAATTTCAAGGTCAAAACTGATGACACAGAACATAAAGGCAAGTTGGTTCCCAACTAAAACACGCTTTTTACAGGAATGGATCTAGGACTGGTTCACAAAAATGGACCACAAGTGTCTTCAGTAAATCAAAGACCCATAGGGAAGAAAGTACAGGGGCTTCCACATTCCCTCCCTTTGGTAATTTTTAGAATGACAGTGGGTTGCAAAAGTATTCATACCTCTTGAGCTATTCTTTGTTTTTGAACATTACAGCTCCAAACTTAAAGGTATTTTAATGGTATTTTATGTGATGAAGCAACAAACAGTAGCAAGTATTTGTGAAGTGTAAGGAAAATTATACATGCTTTTCCAAATTTTAACAAATGAAAAAACTGAAAAGTCTGGCATGCATATGTATTCAGCCCCCTGTACTCTCATATTCTAAAATAAAATCCATTGTGACCATTTGCCTTTAGAAGTCAACCAATTAGTAAATATAGTACTGTTCTGTCAAGGCCTCAGAGGTTTGTTATAGAACATTAGTGAACAAACAGCATCATGAAAGTCAAGGAGCACACCAGATAACTTAGGGATAAAGTTATGGCAAAGTGTATTGAAGAGTTAGGTTTTAAAAATATAGTCCAGGCTCTGTACATCTCACAGAGCACTGTTCAGTCCATCATCTGGACATGGAAAAAGTATGGCAAAACTGCTAACCTATCAAGACATAGCCATCCACGTAAAATGACAGCCCAGACAAGAAGCCCATATATTTTATAACAGACATCATATGTGAATACAAATTAGACACATTTATTGAGCCATTATCATCCTTCTGTATAGAAAAGTTAACATTCTTGCGATAAGCAGTCAGCCTGTGTGTTGCACTCTCAGAAGACAAATACTTTCATAATGTCTACAGTATAGTATAGTAGACTGACAAGAGGCTGATCGCACACCTGTGCACGATGTTTTGAAAGCAGTGATCACCTTCTTTCTCCAGAATCTCAAGCATCAATCCATCATCTGTACATGGAGGGAGTATGGCACAACTGCTAACCTACAAAGACACTGCTGTCCATGTAAACTGACAGCCCAGACGAGAAGAGCACTAACTAGAGAAACAGCCAATAAGTGAAGGGTCAATCTGGAGTTGCTGCAGAGATCCAGTGGGAGAATCTGTCTACAGGACAACTATTAGTGGTGTACTCCACAAATCTGGCCTTAGTGGAAAAGTGAAAAGAAGAAAGCCATTTTTAAAAAGCAAACCATAAGAAGTCCCATTTGCAGGTTCAGAAAGTTATGTAGGAGACACAGAAAGCATGTGAAAGAAGATGCTCTGGTCAGTTGAGCCCTAAATGATATGTGTGGAGCAAAGCCAACACTGGACCTCATTCTGAACACACCAGTTCCCCACCATGAAGAATGGTGGTAGCAGCATCATGGTGTGGGGAGGCTTTGCTTTAGAAGGGACTGGGAAGCTGCTCAGAGTTGATGGGAAGATAGATGGAGCTAAATACAGGGCAATCCTGGAGGAAAACCTATTAGGAGACTGCAAAACACTTGAGACTGGGTCATAGGTTTACCTTCCAGCAGGACAACGACCCTAATCAGCCAAAACTAGAATGGATTTACATCACAGCATATTCATGTGTTAAAATGTCTCTCTCACAGCCCAGACCTGAATTCCATTTAGAACCCGTGGAATGACTTAAAAATTGGTGTTTACAAATGTTCACCAACCAATCTGAACGAGCTAGAGCTATTATGCAAAGAAGAATGGGCAAAAGTTCCTGCCTCTAGATGTGTAAAGCTGGTAGAGACTTACCCTAACAGACTTGTAGTTGTCATTGGTCCTAAAGTTGGTTTACAAAGTACTGACTCAGGGGGCTGAATACAGTACATATGCATGCCACAATTTTCAGTCTTTATTTTTAAAAAATTTGGACAAGCACGCATCATTTTCTTTACACTTCACAAATATTTGTTACTTTGTGTTGCTCTATCACATAAAATTTCAATAAAATACATTTAGGTTTGTGGCTGCAACATCCAAAAATGAGTAACAGTTTTGCAACCCACTGTATCGGATGCTTTTACACTCTTGATAAATGATTATGCTTTATTTAAATGTATGTACATTGTGTGCATTCTGCATGCAGGTTATATTGAATATGTTGAACCAGTAATTCAATCACAAAATACTCGCTGATCCAGAAAATGTAATAATCCGTTACTACAATAATGTCTTTCATTTTATGTGAGCTTTTGGTAACAATCAACAAATGTTATTTACAAACCCACACTTTAAAATTTAAGACATTCTTTTTCGGCAATTAAAACACTTAAATCATTTGGCATTCAGACTTGTATCAGCTGGGAGGAATAGTATGAAGGGACAGATAAAATGTCAGCTCATAACCTGATATCACACGTAAGTAAATGTGACTAGTAACTGTCGAGGGCTTTATATAAAGAGCGATCAGATTTATTTAAACGTGATTCAAAGAGATGAATACTTGTCACATTTAATTAACAATTGAGATAATGGTAGGGTGTAGGGGGGTCTAGATTAGACTGCTCTTTAAGAAACCCTCATTTCTTTCTCATAAGGGGGGGATAACATTAATTAATGGTACAAAGCACAGTGATCTAAAAGCTCAAGAACATTTTCATCTGAAATTATTCAAATATTAAAATTGACAGTATTTAGTTATATACTGTAGCATCAGAGCAGTTTGATTGTCTTGTCTTCTAAGAGACCATACGTATTCTGGGAAGAACTGAAACTGGCATAATGAAAATTCATTTTTTTAAATGTGATTTCATTTTGACCCCCCTCCCCCATGGGCTATAAAATCATGGTTTTCCCCCCCCTGGTTTTTACAAGCCCAATACATAATGATCAGTTGCACAATCAGGCTCTGGTCATCAGTGGTGTAGTGTCCAAGTGACAACGTTCATTAGCATTAGTCTTGGTGTTTCAGTGGTTAACTCGCTTAATGGGAAAGTTTTGTTATAAAATAACCTATTGATTAATTCATGTTTTTCCTGTTAAACAAATTTGTTAATTTTTAGTTGCATTTTCTTTTACATCAGTATCAATATATTTAAAAAATCCAGAAACCGGGGTTTTCACTTTGGGCCCCTAGGCCTAATAATAGTCTGACCATTCCTGTTCTGTAGAGAAAAGTTTTAGCTGTCTCCTATATCAGCACAGGCAGGATTACACTAAAAGGTGACACCAAAGTGTATAGCTAACACAGGATCCACAAATTCGCAACAGGAGATAGTAACAGCTCCCCCATCCCACTCCTGCAAACTGATTTCTTCCCAGGTCTCAGAGCGTGCATTGAAAACTCTCCTATAGAATTAATGGGGCTGCTTGGTTTACAGGCTCCTATGTGCATGATCCTGTAAAAACATCCTCTAAATTCGTTAGAAGCAGCTCCGGGAAAGGCGCCCAATAATCATACACAAACAACAGAATATAAAAATCTACAATCAGAAAATAAAAACGGCTAAGAAGAAAAGAATATGGATCAGTATCTTGTTTTTTTTAGTAAAAAAAAAAAAAAAAAGCGATAGATTCCCTTTAAGTGCATTTAACACTTGTATCTGGTAACCAGTAGTACATTTACCAACTCAATCTCTGAAGCTACTTGAATGACTTCTTGTGGTAAAGATGGTCCAATGTTATTAAATTTGGCAGTTTTGTAATCTCTTTTTCTTTTGTGACCAGTGAATTGTAAGTCATAGCCCACCCCTGCATTTTCCCTAGAAAAGAAAGTTCACCCTTAACAATAATTTTTCTTCTAATGCCCAATTGTTCCAAGGTTATAAATATAATTATTAATGTTCCCATATTGGCTATAATAATAAAGTATTTGCTGCGCTCTACTATTTATTTTGGCTTCGTGAACCTGTCAGGAGAATATTTATATATGCTTTTTTTTTTACTTTTTTGATTTGATTTTTTTTTCTACTCTTATAAAAGTCACAAAACAACAGCGGGGAAGAAAATAACAAGCGGAGTCAGTCATATTAGTGTTGAGCGTTTGGGTTTGGCTATCGAATCATCGATATCGATAGTCGGCCGCTATCAAAGGGGTTTTTCGATAGTGAGCATCGATTTGCGCGATGCCCATTAAAGTCTATGGGAGAGCAACAACACCTCATTATTACACCAAAAAGGCTGGAGAAGTGGAATTAAAACCACAACGTCAAATGGATACGTGCTCATCTTAGGCAACCACTTAGGTTATAAAGTCACAGAAAAAAAATCACAGCCTTTACTATCCTGTCTTTACCAAAGCCTACCCTTTAAACCCGCATCACCCACAAATAAAAAATGCCAGAAGGCAGTAGATTTGAACCCTCATGTTACTTGAACTGGACATTGAATATCCCCGCCCGGAACCGCATGACCCAAAACCCGCATGACCCCCCATTTAAAAAAGGGCCCCAAAAAAGGGTTTTCAACCACCATTTTTTGTTGAACTGGACATTGACTATACCTGTCCCGGGCCCCAGCATGAGCCCCAAACCGCATGACCCCCCCCATTTAAAAGTGCCGGAAAAAGGATCTTTAACCCCATTTTAGTTTCACTGGCTTGACTAACTGTCCTGGGCCACAGCATGAGCCCCAAACCTGCAGACCCCCATATTTAAAAAGTGCCCAAAAAAGGGGTCTTTCAACCCCCATTTTAGTTGAACTGGGAAATTTACTAACCTGTCCCCGGGCCACAGCGAGCCCCCAAAACCCGCATGACCCCCACATTTAAAAAGTGCCGGAAAAAAAAAGGGTCTTTTAACCACCCTTTTTGTTTCACTGGACATTGACATACCTGTCCTGGGCCACAGCATGACCCCCCAAACCGCATGACCCCCCCATTTTAAAAAATGCCGGAAAAGGGGTCTTTTAACCACCTTTTTTGTTGAACTGGACATTGACATACCCGTCCGGGCCCAGCATGACCCAGGGCCGGATTTCATTTGGGGGCGGTGAAAGCCCAGGCTGGCGTCCGTCATCTTTAACACCTAGGTTTTAAAAGCCCTGATGAAGCAGCAACGAAAACTGTCGTGCTGAAGCAAGTGCGGAACGGGGTGTGAGAACTCCACCCCCCTCTGTACACATCAATCCCGGGTAGCGCTTGCCCCCCCCGTATAGTGTGGGCCAATGAGCTTCCTTGGAAAACTGGTGGTTAAAGCCCTTTTACCCCAGGGCCCTTTATCTTGGGATTCCTTTTTCTCATTTTACTCAACGTGAGGA